>OX235273.1:4903216-4997344 GCA_944472155.2 Trichobilharzia szidati
ACTCGCTTTAAATTTCATGTAGCTCACTTATATACCAGCTTCGTGGTTACAGAAACACAGTGGGATTAGGCAAATATTCCTACCTATTTTCTTTAACTTGATAACGCTAGTCGATATTCCAGAAATATCCACTTATATACCAACAATGTTCTAATGACTTACGCAATTTCACAATATTTTGTTCCGGTCGAGTTAAACTTTAAGCACCACTAACTGCCAATGGAGTGCGACCGCACCAATGATCTTGAAACACACACTAAGGAAGTTTGTGAAACCTGGCAGATAATATTGCCATCATCAATAAAATATGCCCATCGATATCTGGCAAGTTTTAGCTTAGGTTTGGCAAATATTAATTTACACTTTAAGCCAAGGACAAGTTAGAGTAAGGTTAACCTAATAAAGGCGACATTAGGGTTGGTTCGAGTTAGACTACAGTTAGTTTAGGGATATTTTCAGGTTAGACTTAGATTAAAAAAAAGATAAGGGTTAATGTTAGGGTTAGAAGACCTAAATAATAACATGCATAGAATGTGGTTAAATTACTTTGTTGATATAAGAATAGAACTTGTGCACTGTGGGTAAAATTTATTTTGATAAAGTCTCAGGGTGTTATACAGTAATATTTACTGTTGACAATGTTTCGAGCACAATATTTGGCTCAGTAAATATAACTGTATTACGCTGAGACCTTATCAAATCAAATTTTACCCACAATGGAATTACACTCTGTTGATACTCCGAGCTAAAAGTGAGAGCTATTTTTATCAAATGTGAGAGAAAGGTATCCTCTGTAACAATTTTATACAGTTTTTATGCATTTTTTTCACAAATATATGCATCCCATACACAAAAATGCCTCCTTCAGGTGGTTGGTGCTTTCGAGGTCATTCACTGATTAATGATAGTTAGTGGTGTTTAAAATTTATATTTGCCTTTGTTTCTACTGTTAAAAGTGAACATGGCTTATACGTAGACAATACGTCATTTTACAATTTATGTACCTGAGTATATTGTTGCTAATCTTGCTTCCCACTTTATTATTATTACTATTCAAGAAACCCTGATAGCATCACATTTAAGTTCAGCAGTAATTCTGTTTTTCTTTTTTTTTCCTTCACGTTCCCCAGTGGAACATAGGGCTTCAAGCTAGTGGCTTGAAGTTTCTGTAGCAGTGTTTATTCTACAGGATGGGGTTGCTAGCCTCATGCCCAACCTTTCCTCTTCACCAGCATCATTTCTGGCTTAGTGAGGTAAAGGAGTGCGTCGGCCGGGGATCGAACCCCGGACCATGTGCATGGTTGGCGAGCGTCCTAACCGCTAAACCACCGACGTGCAGTAGTTCTGTGGTGTAGACTAATTTAACTTTTTGGTTCGTCTGTGTACATAAAGCGTATTCTTAATTACTGTTGCACACTTTATCTCCAATCTACTGAAGTATGTTACGACCCTAATAGAACTATTAAATTTCATTAATCAGCTTTGTATACGGTTGATAAGATTCCGACTGAAGAAATAAAAAACGAGTACGTTTTATCCTGTAACATGTGTAACTCTGATTACCTTCTTCAAATCCATGCATAAAACATTATTATGTGTTCGTGCATAACGCAGAATTTTCAACGGGTTCCGTCGCAGTGCACTTACCGTTTGTATAAAGTGCTCAGGTAGATTAATAGTCGGTAATTTGTCATTTGGAGTAGTATTGTTCTGTGTAAAGTACGCTCTAATAATTTTCAATCCTTTCTCCCCCCCGCCGCCCGTTTACCTCTGTACATCTATTGCGAAAGGTTGAAATCTATTTGAAAATAGGTGTGAGTACATGTTGCATTTGAAGAATGTAGCTGAACAATGAAAATAACATACAGTAGATTAAATAAGTTAGAATTCAATGGATGGAAACTTTTGAAGGCTGGGGATTTAATTAAGCCACTCCCCACATATATCATTACTATTATTGTATTATTGTTCTCTTTGGTTCCAAGCGGAACATAGGTCTTCAACAGCACATGCTTACTTTATCCTTTTCTCTGGGGTCCCTGTTACCTGGCTGGCTCCACGACTGCTCATCGTCTCTTATCTCCTCCTCATATGACATCTAGTATGGGTCTTTTTTATCAACAGGGTTCCACTCGAGTGATGGCCTGGAGCTCAATGTCACCCAACAGTTTCCTCAATATATGCCCGATCCATCTTCATCTTTAAAGGAAGCAAATATTTACAAAGTGCAATTACCAGACACCTTGTGGATACGGGCCATTTTGTTGAGATTTCCAAATCCTTCAAAATATTAAACATACAAAGGACAGCGAATCTACTACGATTTGCTGAAGCAATTGCAATCAAACGTCTCAGACCAAACTTATGCACACAGAAAGAGAGTGTAGTCAATCTCTCACTCCCTTGGTAACCATATCACTTTCATTACACTGATTACTCATACACACTAGTGGGCTCAACTCACTAAGCAAGTTTTCAAATTGATGAACTTTGACCTTGTTGAGTTGCCATGTTGACACTGTTTATTAAATTTTTCTGTTTTCTGTCTTCTCTCACCACCCCCCTTTTTCTTCCTTTTTTCCATAGTTTGATTATATATAAATTGATGGTAACTTAAGCTACAAAATTTTAATCCTTATATTCCGGATGCGTTTATCTTATAATGCTTTCTGTATTACCTTTCAAACAATGAAGTATGAAATGTTATTAATTATAACCATTGTAATTTCAGGTAGTTTGCAGCTGATGAGAACCTGTGAAATAGAATGATATCATTTTATACTACAAATCTGGTCTTTCTTTCTCTATCGAAATTTATCAAGGGAACCAAATGTATGAAACATCTCCATTTTCTCCTACAAATTTTTGAGCGATCAGTTCTTGGTCGGTTTGTTCCCAGAATTTCTTGTTGCTAATTATTTCTGGCCACTGAATCCTCAATATGAATGCAGCTGTTAATAATTGTCTGCAGTAATCTGTTGGAAATCCTTTTCGTGTCGCGCGGTGCAGGTTTCTGACCCATTTAGAAGAAGTGACTTGACATTGATGTCAAAAACCCGAATTGTATTCTTTGTGGTGAGTGGAGAAAATTTTCAAACTAACTCCAGATTGATAATGATCTATCTCGCCTTTCCGATCCTGAATGACTTGAACATCCTTATCTGGGTCACCTGTCAGTCAAAGAACTGACCTCGTTCAAATTTTTCCTGTCAATAGTGATTAGTTCTTATTGTTACTGGTTGGTTATTTTCATCACTCCTGTCTTTTCCAGGTTCACTTGAAGCCCTGTCTTCGCTGCTTCATCAGCTCTTTTGTTGATTTTCGTCTGAAAGTTTTCGAGTTTGTGTAAAATTAGACACAAATCGTTCATGAAATACAGATTTTCTGGAGTCTTCCTACCGACAAAACCTATTCTTGTCTTTTCACTCCCTACAGTCCGACACATAATCCAGTCGACTATAACTGAGAATATCATCGGTGATAATAGACAGTCTTGTCTTACTTGAAACGTTTCGCTGAGTTTTTCATCGTGGCTCACTTGACATGTGGCATTGTCTTATATATATACAGCTGTTGAATGAGGATGGTAAAGATTTTGGGCAATGCTTGCTGCAGTGTTGATGTAGTTTATAAATTACTTCTTGCTCTACACTGCTGAAGGCCTTTTCAAAGTGGATGAAGTCAAGGTAAATGTTTGACTGCGATTCTATGCTCTGTTCGATGATGCTGCGTAGAGTTTCTTTTTGAAATTAGCTTGTTCCGGTTAGAGTTCCGCATCAAGCGCTTCACACACAATAACGTATAACTACAAACTTGTTTATTGTTTAGTCAAACTCCACCACAGCATTAAAGTTATAGTGCGTACGATATAATGTCTGTACAAGTCGTCCAACAAGTTTTGCCCCAAAACAGTGAATCGTAAGAGTTCATTTTCATCTTCATATTATACATTACAATATGCGTTGACACTTCAATGCTAGAGTGCTCAACAATCATACGCACCTGGTACGTGTTTGGATTTTAGGCCGACACATTCCTAAACCTTACTCGGTTTACTAACCGTTAAGAAGAAGAAGGAAGGTTATGCGTATGACTAGCACCGCCACCTCATAAAAACGACACTATGAGAATCACTGGAACTTCAAAGAGCTTGAAACCCTGTATGTTCCAAAAGAGAATATAGGTTGAAGTCTATTTGATGATGAGTGCCAGTTTAGGTTATAATTCACGAATGTGGTTGGATAATTAAAACAACGGCTAGGTTTAGCCAGAAATATATTTAATGAATCTTATAAAACCTTGTTTAGTTTCATGTTATATGTATAATATGGACTAAGTGTCTGCTTTTGTATATCAGCGATTCAGTATTATAGTGCTTGCCATCCATGAGATTCCATTCACTGCTGACGCACTCCTAAAACATGCTGAACTTGTTAGCTGATAGTGAGTCGGGTAAAAGAAAGATGGTTGGACGTGAAGTTGTGAACTCAACCCAGTAAAATCACCACTGTCGTTGTTTGAAGACTTATGTTCCAACTTGAAGAAGACAACAATATTTCACTAGATAAAGAAATGGAGACCCATAGATTTGTTGACCGAAATTCTATTTCCCAAACTAGCTTTCAAACCCTCCTACTGTTCGAAAGAAACACAAGATCCTCTGAATAATGGAGATCATTTTTGTTGATGCATAGTGGCTTTAATAGAAAGAGAACTCCTCGATATACAGGGAATCTTTCAGACAGCCTATTCTAAATAAAAGAATAACAATGAAAGTCGTAACAGAATTAATCCAATGCTTTCAGCAACCAAAAAACGATTAGACTGACCATGAGTTCGAAACACCAATCAAATGAAGACTGATCAAAGAGAAACAACAGAAAAATGTGATTGGTGGATGGTGACTAGCAGTGGAATCCAAGATAACGCGCATTTCGTCCTATGTTGGATTCGTCATATGGATGTACCTGTATTCCCCAGTGAGTCAGTGATGATGTTTTTACCGAGAATCGAACCCAGGGCCCGTAGTTGCAAACGTCAAAACCTTATCCCATAGATCACTTGGGTCACGAAAGCCACCTCCTGTGCAATGGTTCATATTAATTTTAATTGTATTTAAGATTTTCCCGTCGACTGATTGGACGAAAGTGCTCGGTCTCAGGTTGACATGACGGCTTCTCGTGTAGATGCTTCGACGATCGGTCCAATCAATCGACGGGAAAATCTAAAATTCAATTAAATAACTAATATGACCCGTTGCACAAGAGGTGGCTCTCATGGCCCAAGTGGTCTATTGGATAACCTTTTGGTGTTGGAAACTATGGGCACTAGGTTCCAGCCTCTGTGAGAACATCATCACTCACTGGGAAATGCAGGTATATCCACATGACGAGTCCCAAATAGGACGAAATGCGTGTTATCCTGGATTCCAATGCTAGTCACCATCCACCAATTAACTTCTAATTACATGCCCAGATATCATCGAAGCATCTGCACAAGAAGCCGACATGTTAACCTGAGACCGAGCACTTCTGTTCAATCAATTGACGGGAAAATCTAAAATTCAATAAAAAAGAAAACATGATGTTGTGTTTTTAGTTGTGCAGAGTAATCGAACCGGACTGAAGCACCATTAGATTAGCAACGATAATGAAAAATTACTCAAAAGGTGGAATTCGGTTAATCAGAATCAGTCAGATATGCAATGTAAGCACTCATAAAAATTGCACTAATTTTAGTTTCTCATGAAACCATGGTGTCAACGAATCCAAGACGCATGCAAATGACCACCTCAGAGGTAACACACACACCACATCAATCAATATCTCCCTACCAATCAATATACTGAAGAAAATGGAGATGGACTGAAAACACCCTGAAGTGACCGTTGAGTGACATCGCCCCCGCCCAAGCCATCACTCGTCTGGAGTAAAAGTGAGGAACCACGGTTTGGGCAGTAGTCATATTCGACAGGGAGGGGATAAGAGTTTATAGACAATCATGGCAACAGTTAAAGAGGACTGAAGAGAATAGAATGAAATCAAGATGTGATGTTGAAGCCCTATGATTTTACACTCAGAATCCAAAAGGGAAGCTCATTCAACAGTTGGGTATATGATAACACTTGCCACCTGTCAGGTGATACCCAACAGGAAACTCATTGAAACGTCTGAAGTGAATACAAGAGTAAGAGAAGCTGGCTGCCTGCCTATTCTCGTCGATGATATTCTCAATTTTGGTGGACCGGATTACGCGTCAGACTGTGCATTGGGAAAGGGGAGACAGGAATACGCTGGACTGACCGATAAGAAGACTTTAGAAGATCTGGATTTCGCAGATGATATATGTCTGATGTCACACAAACTTGAAGATTTGCAGGCAGGCAAAAATCAACAAATTGGCTGAAGATGCTGGCAGCGAATACAGGACTGCAGGTGAACATAAAGCAAATTTAGGTGATGAAGATAACCAACGAACCGCAATTACAAAAACAACCACCACCAAACTACATCAGTAGGAGAGATTTAACAGAGGTAACCTCCTTTACTTATCCAGGAAGCATCTTTTCAACCACAGCCAGCAGAAAGGGTGATTTCAAAGTCAGAATCGGAAAGGCAAGATACGCCTTCATCAACCTGAAGTCAATTTGTAAATCTTCTACACTCAACATAAGGAACAAGATTCGAATTTTCAACATCAATATCAAGTCGATGCTTCTCTACGTGTCAGAAACTTTGGACGTCACGAAAAGCGTTTCAAACAGGTTGCAGACTTTTATCAACACCTGCTACTTTCGCTAGTTGGCTACATACTGAATATCAAATGGCTAGTCAGAAAGAATTAGTAACAAGAGACTGCAAAAAAACAAACCAACAAGCGACAGTTGACTGCTCAACAATTGTGTGGACGAAAGTCGAGGTGAATCTGGCATACACTGAAGAAACTGTCGAGTGACATCACGAGCCAGGCCCTTGAGTAGAATCCAAATAGGAAGCGACGATTGGGTGGTCGATGGTGGTGGGTGACATGGAGAAGATCATGTGAGGAAGAGATCAGAGATTCTGGTCAGTCTTGGAGCCAATCAGCCGAAGAGGACGGCAGAAAATAGAAGAAAGTGGAGATTTGTTATCGAAGCCCTATGTTCCACTCATAATATAGTCCTCAGCTTTAATTTATCTCTCAGAGAATATGCTTTTTGTGGACTCTTTTCATATAGTCCATCCATTCATCAATTTATGCATAAAAACTTCATAAATGACGAATAGAAACCTATTGTGAAATTCTCTTCTCACCCTATTATTATTCATATGAATGTAATTAAAAAAGCCCTCCGCAATTGTCTGTATACAACAGGATAGACACAATTGAATAGAGAAATGGAGAAATCCATTTATAAAACAATTACCTATCAGGTGAATATAGATGCTCATATAAATTTAACATAATGGTACAATAAATATTTCAGACATATTGTTTTAAACAAAAACAAAAACCAATGGAAGAAATTGAATTCTACAGTGCTAAATGATCCTGTTTAGGTGTAGAAAGAGGGGAACAATTGGGTAAATAGGAACAATAAAACAAAGGAAAGGCAGAGGAATACAAAAACGCCATCATACTGTTTTTTGTGTCTGTTTATTGAAGCGTGAGAATTTTCAAACTTTCTAATGACGGACAGAGTGAACACAATTAGTATTATTATTGTCCCTTTTAGTTCCTAGAGGAAAATAGGGCTTCAGCCGAACGTCTCCATGGCGTTCGGTTCTCTGCTAGAGTTTTCATTTGGCTCCACACCTGCCCACATGCTTTCATCTCCTCCTCCATGTCACCCTCACACTGACGACCAACTGGCCACTTCCCATTCGGGTTCCACTTGAGCGACGGCCTAGCGTGTGATGTCACTCACTCGATGGTGTGTTTTCTCAGAGTATGGCCAATCCACCTAACTCCATTTCTTCCTGCAGGTTTGTTGCACAATTGGTTCCTCATTGGTTGGTTAGTTCGTCCGCAGAGATCCATGTTGGTGATCTTTCCTGGACAGCCATCTGACCTTGAGTAGTATTGAGCGAAGACAGCCGTTGATGAAGGTCTGTAGTTTGTTTGAGATGGTCTTTATGACGCGCAGTGCAAGTCTCTGATCCGTATAGTAGCACTGACTTCACATTGGAGTTGAAAATCCGGATCTTATTTTTGATGCTGAGTGTTGTTGACCTCCACACAGACTTGAGAGTAGTGAAAGCTTGTCTTGCTTTTCCGATCCTTGCTTTGATATCCTCGTCAGTTCCGCCTGTAGTTGAAAGGATGCTTCCCAGGTAGGTAGGTGGTAAAGGGGGTCGCCTCTTTCAGATTTCTCCCATTCATGCTGGCTGATTGTTGTCTGCTATTGTTGTTGCTTTTGGCCAGGAATCTTCATCACCTCTGTTTTCTCTATGTTCACCTGAAGTCCTTTATCTTTGATGCTTCTTCTGCCAACTTGTTGCTTTTCGCTTGCATATCTTCCAGTTTGTGGAAAATCAGACATATATCATCGGCGAAGTCCAGATCCTCCAAGTTTTTTGTGTGAGTCCATTTTATGCCTGTTTCCTCATTGCCCGCTGTCTGTCGCATTATCCAGTCTACTGCAATCAGGAAAATCATTGGCGATAGTAGGCAGCCTTGTCTTACTCCTGCCCTCACTTCGAAGGATTCCGTAAGTTTCCCGTTGTGGATTACTTGGCATGCAGCATTGTCGTACAGCTGTTGGATGAGATGTATAATTGTCGGTGGCACCCCATAGTAGCGAAGTAGTTGCCAAATCACCTCTCGATCGACGCTGTCGAAGGCCTTTTCAAAGTCGATGAAGTTGAGATAGAGAGGTGACTGCCATTCCAAGCTTTGTTCAATGATGATCCGTAATGTGGCGATCTGATCAATACATGACTTGTTTCTCCTGAATCCAGCCTGTTCCGGTCGAAGTTTTTCATCCAGGGCTTGTTTGATCCTTTCCAGGATGATGCGGCTTAGTATTTTGCTTGGGATGGACAGGAGCATAATTCCGCGCCAGTTCTTGCATTGACTTAAGTCTCCTTTCTTTGGTAGTTTGAATAAGTATCCTTTCTTCCAATCCTCTGGTACTTTGCCTTCTTTCCACACCTTCTCCAGTAGTGGCATCATCAAGTCCGCTGTTGTCTCTGGGTCCGTTTTCAATGCTTCTGCTGGGATTTCATCTGGTCCTGCTGCTTTTCCAGCTTTTAGCATCTTGATTGCCTTCAGGACTTCTGATTTCGTCGGGGGGTTGTTGTTCACTGGTAGCTCTGTCTCCGTTGTTGGTATTGCTGGGCGCGTTGTAGGTGGTGGTCGATTTTGGAGTCTTTTGAAGTGTTCAGCCCACTGTTTCCTTCACTCCACTTCTTTGTTGAGTGACTTTCCATTGTCATCCTTCACCGGCTTAATTTGTGTCAAACGTTTGCCCGATAGGTACCTAGTTGTTTGGTAGAGTGTTGCGAGGTCTCCTTTTTTTTGGTGTGGTTGTGTTCTCTGAGCTGGATGGTTTGGTTGCGAAGCTTTCATTGCTCTACTGAGCAACATCTTCAGCGCATACTTCGATGAGCTACAAATCTTCTCTATTATATCTAAATCATACGAGCGGAGGTCTCCTTTGCCTGCTGCTTGTTCTGCTTCATTGGCCATGGTTTCGCAATACTTCCTTTTGTCTTCTCTGGCACTCTTCTTTACTCTTTTGTTCAGTGTCTTGTAGTTTTCATTCAAATCCTGTTTTTCAGGCTCTGGAGAATCTGGAGAATCTTTTGTTTCACCATCCTTCTCTCTTCTATCAGTCTCCAAGTGTCAGTAGTGAGCTACTGTTTGTTGTGTCTCTGCATTCTGTCTAGAATTTCCATGCAGGTTTGACTCCACACTGTTTTCAAGTTGTTTCAGTGCTTTTCGACGCTGACCTCTACGCCAGTGTTGATTTGTGTCTCGGCTTTGTCTTTTATGCTTGCAGTGAAGATGTCCTTTGTGTCCTGGTCCTTCAGTTTCTGAGTGTTGAACTTGGCTTGTGGTCTATCTGCAGCTCCTGATTCTCTGAAAGCTTTTAAGTTGATTTGGATTGTTCCTTATACGAGATAGTGGTCTGAGCCAACGTCTGCTCCTCTTCTTACTTTCGTGTCCAGTAGGCTGCGCCTCCACTTCCTTGAGATTGAGATGAAGTCGATTTTGTTTTCGGTTCGCCCAACTGGTGACACCCATGTAGCCTTGTGGATATCCTTGTGTTTGTATACGCTGCCACCAATCAATAGTTCATTGAAGGCGCAGAAGTCAGCGAAGAGTTCTCCGTTTTCATCCATTTCTCCGAGAGCTTCTCTACCCATGATGAGTTCCCTTCCTGTGTTGTCTGATCCCAGTTTGGCGTTCATGTCTCCCATTAGTATTTTAATGTCGCCGACTGGAGTATTGTCCATTGTTGCCTGTAGTTGTCTGTAGAATTCTTCTTTCTTTTCGAGGTCTGCTTTGTTGGTCGGTGCATGGCATTGTATAGTTGACACTTTCCTTCCATTGGAGTTGAATCTGGAGGTCATTATCGTGAGCGAGATCGCCTCCCATTGCATCAGGTCCTTCGTTGCCTTTGGTGACATCATGATAGCCACGCCCTCGGTGTGCATGTGGTTATCCTCTGGGTGACCGGAGTAAATCACTGACTCACCCGTTGACAATTTGGTGAGTCCATTCCGGTTCCATCTGCTTTCACATGTCCTCAGTACTTGAATTCTGTATCTTTTCATTTCGCTTGCGATCTGAGCAGCTTTGCCAGTCTCGTACATGGTGCGGACATTCCATGTCTTCACACAGACTCTTTCTTTTGGCTCGAGGAGATTAATCGTGTTGAAGTTTCTGTAGCAGCTTTGTTTACAGGGTGGGGCTGCTAGCCTCACGCCTGAGAAGTGGAGAGAGAAAGGGTTAGTGTTGCGTGACCGCAGAGCCCAGGGGGACAACTGCTTGAGGCCGGTCATACGCGGCCTGTTTTTGTTTGTTCTTATTCATTTGGTGCGTCTAAGTAGCATATGTATCACTTCTGCCCTGTGACATGGCAGCAGAAAGCGCGGTCGTTGTTAATCCGGGCCCCGACCGATCCGGCATGATATTTTATGGATTTGATTGAATCATATTGTCGGATTGGGTAGCTGCTTTTTGTCTAACCGCTATTCAAACAACCTTTCTGGCATGGTATGACCTACAGGAACACACGTTCCAGCCAGTGTAGCTCGTTGGGTCATTGCGATATGCAAGCCCGACCACCACGTCAAGGTAGCAGCTATTGGTCGGGAATTCCAAATTACAAATATATATATATAATTCCATATACAGAGAAGGAAACTGGTAAACCTAACCAAGAATTCTTAACATTGCAGGAATGAAAGAGGCATTCAGACCAACTAACTCAATAAGAAATAAACTCAGTAGGTTAAAGGATCCTGTGGAGCCTATTAAACAAAACGATTTAGTTAAAGAAACACTGGAAAACGTGGGAGTACTGGACAGCTGTTTCGTCCCATTTTGGAACTCGTCTAGTAACCAGAAGGTCCTGGGTTCGCACCACAGTGGGTGTGTGCTGATTAAAAGTATCACATCAGCGCAAAACAGCCGTGCAGTACTCCCAGCTGGTTTTCAAACGAATCTCTAACTGATGTCAGCTCATAATGATTTCCTCCATCCAATCAAGACAAAAAATCCCTTCAGAACCAACATTTGAAATAACCATTCAGTTTATCTAAAACCCTGCTGGAATGATTGCCAGGTCAAATTCATAGTTTAAAGTACTAGAACAGGGTTAGCCAGACTAGTGGAGAACGAAAATCTAGAGAAATCATGAAGACTTGACTCGATTAAGGTAATAAGAAATCTGAAGAATGGTGCAGTTATTGCACTGCACGCATTTACACAACCATGCAATGGAATGGGATTGGATGATAGTTTTAAAATCCAGTAATACAGGGTGAAGAGACTGATAAACGGAGCTTCGCTTACCAAGGCAACTGAAAATACGTGTAACAGGATTGATTCAACACTTGTCCACCCAGACCTCTGGTAGTTCTACTTCCCCTATGACGAATAGGAAGGAATAGAGAAAACTGTAAAATGAAAGCTTCAAAGTTGTGTGATTATAATTGATGATATGATTATGAACAACAATGAATTTTGTTAGAAACATTGTCATCCAGTAAAAAATAATACAGTTTCACTTTTTGTGATATATCCAATCAATAAATTAATATGGAATCCAACGACAAAACATCAATAAGGATATATTGCGTATTCGCCTAAAAACCTTTAGCACTTTGAGATCTTCCACAAAGATATCCTAATTGTTCTTACCGAATCATATTATCAGAAGTCGTGAGTGAGAACTGCTGAGGTGTCCCAAACTACGATAAAATATCTGCCCAGTTCTTGTAGGTTTACAGTCGTTGTTAAACTCATATATGCTAGAGACCTGACTTGAAAAACTGTTGAATCGACTATCATCTGCAACCCGTTCAGAAATACCATCGAAAGCCACAGTATTACCAGTGGACAGTAATCCTTCTACAAAAGTACAGGTCTTGACTGTCATGAAGTTAACGAAAGCCGAAAAAGTAACATAATCAGACGGAATTCAAACAGAAACATTAAGAACGCATCCATAGAACTGAGAAGAAGGTTCTGGAATAAGAAAAAGAAATGGCTACCCTTCGGAAGAAAAAGGGCGAATATACAATGGGCACCCTCTTCTGTGTACACTAGGCAAGTGATTAAACTGAAAAATGCAATTTAAGGTACTTATAGAAATTTCCTAAATGAATAACTGATTCACATAAAATATTTGATCGGAACACCAGCATCATTCTAATCCTTACAGTCAGACGTGAAACAGAGGCAGAAATATAATTGGTGGATGGTGAATAGCAGTGGAATCCAGTATAACGCGCATTTCGTCCTATTTGGGACTCGTCATCTGGATGTGCCTGAATTCCCCAGTGGGTGATGAGGTGGCTCTCATCGCCCAAGTGGTCCAGTGAATAACTCTTTGGCATTTGAAACTATGGGCACTGGGTTCGAGCCTCGATAGGAACATCATCACTCACTGGGGAATGCAGGTACATCCACATGACGAGTCCCAAATAGGACGAAATGCGCGTTATGCTAGATTCCACTGCTAGTCACCATCCACCAATTAACATCTAATTACATGCCCAGACATCATCGAATCATCTGCACAAGAAGCTGACAATTAAAGAGGCAGAAATTCTCTGAAAAAGGCTCTGAAAATCATCTCCTAGAAAATCATACTTCGGTTTTAGCCTCTGAATAAAATTTTTTGCAAGAAATTATTCAGCCAGCATGTGAGAGACAATCTGCACAATTAGCCAATATCAGCATGCATATATCAGTTCACAAGGAAAAGACGCAAACAGAGAAGTAAATGTTCTTTTCGACGATTCATCTTCATAATCTGCTGTAAATTCGTAATTCCATTGTGGGCCTGAATAGCTCAGTGGTAACGTCCCTGACTGCACCATTGTGTTACACGGGTGCGAATCTCAGAAGGGACACGAGTTCCTTCAAGACTGCATATACGCCTTGCTGACGAGTGCCATCAAGCACTATACAATCGTAATTATAGTTAACAAACAAATCATAAGACCAATCAATTTAATACCGGTGAAATTCATCCCCGAAAACGTATCATATAATGTAAGGTGCAGTCTAGAGGACGTGACCAGTTAGGAATTAGAAATGTGGGCAGAAGTTAGCATGATGTAATAGGTATAGTTGTGCAGAGTGGATAAGAACTAGTGGAAAGACGATAAAGTGTTTTCATATAAAATCTGCATGCAAACGCAATGTTACTAATAAACAGTAGTAGAGTGATATTAAAATATGGATGATGAGAATAATAATAACATTAGTAAACTTATATACTAAAATTAGGCAAAGTTATAGGGAGAACATCACTCTAACCACGGTAGGGCATCGTAATGTATGTGGTGCTTTTCAGTGCAGAGGTCCGGTTTGAGATCCTGAATAGCTAATGCTTCAGCTTTGTACATATGACACATCGAAGCTCTTGCACGATATTGAGGGATTTTGTGTAGCACTGTGAAGCATTCATGCATGTGGGTCCTTATCAAACTTGATGGGATGTTCGAGGATGTAGCTACTAATATTCTTATTTTCTCCTCTGGTTAGCCAAGCTGGACAATGTTCCAGAATACCTTTGTAGGCCTGACGTAGCGTACGGCCGATACACTTTGCTTCACATGAACAGTTCAAATGCTTCTGCAGGGTTGACGACATTGATAAACACTCTTTTGAACACCATTCAAACTGGTTGTTGAAAAAAGAACTGTAAGACGTCTTTAGTTTGATAACATATCACCTTATAAATTCTGGAAGTCTTGGTGACTGAGAATATCCGCTGGTTTTTTTGTATCACTAGATTATCTCAACCACAAATACGCAATATACATTTCGAACAATCTGATCACACATTAACTTGTCAAGCCGCTATATATGAAAAAAAATGAGGGCAATTAAATTAAACAAAGTGACAAAAAAAGATTTAAGAATGATTAACACAATGTTTGGCAATCCAATCAAATAAGGATTACCAAGGTAGGTTAAGAGTAATAATAAACTGTTTTTGAATACACAGGGGTTGGGGGAGCTTAAGTTTATGAATAGCTGTAGCCTCAGCGTATTTCAATAAGCACCCTTGACCGTTTTTATAGATGACCTTAATGGCTGAATTAACATCAGTCGTATGGTTTATCTCGATTAGATGTTTAGCTATAGATGAAGTTGATAATCTGACACCTGCATTTATTGGTTTTCCACAATTCATTTGTTTTTCTAACCATTTTGGGATATGCTCTCCCAGCCTCACATGCAAAGCGCGATTATTCCTCCCTATGTATGTTTGACCACACACACACGATAATTGGTAAATAGTGTGGAATGTGATATAATCACTTGTGCACTTTTGAGGTTTGCAGTTGAGCACATTTTTAGCCTTTTCGATAATTACAAGCCGAACTGCATAATAGGTTCTATGGATGACAGAAATCAACCTTTGTCTCAAAATCCTACTGTTTATTTCCCCGTTATATGGTAATTTGATGAAGACATTTTTCCTAGGGGCGGCATAGATTGTAGGTTTAAAGACTAACTGACTTCTACACCTGTTTAAAAATTTCAAAGTATATCCATTTTCAACAAGATACCATCAATATTCATTTTTGTCATAATATCAGCCGTACAAATACGTTGAATTCTCTTAAGTAGACATTTCACCAAGCCTCTCTTATACTGTAATGGACAGAAACTGGGAAGATTAAGGTAATGCCCTGTCTATGACTTTCTGTAAATTGATCGTCTTATTGAACCATCATCTCTTCGAATCAGAAGTATGTCTAAAAATGCAAGCTAGTTGCGACTTTCTTCCTCGCACGTAAGACTAATATGATTCTGTACAGAGGTAAGTCTATCTTATAGGCGACTCGCATCTTCATGATTGTCACATATCAAAATGATATCATCTACATATATCTCCTATAGAGGGGCAATTTAGAAATTTAATCAAGGGACAAGTTCTCAATATAAGGCATGTAAACGTCCACTAACAAAATTCCTAATGGACTCTCCATAGCAACACCATCCATTTGTCGAAAATGTTCACCTTCAAACGTGAAATGGACGTTGTCAGTACATAATAGTAATAATTCTTTCGACTTGACAAGTAAATATGTGATCTGATTGTTAGAAATGTAGATACAATCTCCGTCTTCTAATAACACTATCCTAATTCAGAAAATATATTCTCATTACTGATAGAATAAGAGGTGTTGATGTAAAATAACTATCCTATAAAATTCATTAGAAAGATCGTAAAAGGCCAAAAGGAAAATAAAAATAATTGTGAAACTAGCAATGATAACATAAATAGGAGAGAATATAAGTCATCCACTGTTATACCACATAAGGAAGGGACATCTGAGACCCTACATAGGATTCTCAATAAAGCAGGAATTAGGGTGGCATTCAAACCTACTAGCTCACTCAGGCAGGGCAAGCTCTGTAGGTTAAAGGACCTTATCGGTTGACCCAATTAGACAAAATAATATAATTTACAAAATACCCTGCAATGACTGTGAGTGAGGTCAACTACATAGGTAAAACTAGTAGGTCGGGGGTAGTCAGATTGTCAGAACGTAAGAATTTAGCTAAGAGAAGAATATTTGACCCCGAGAAGATGAGTAATTCAGAAAAAGGCTCAGCAATTGCACTTCACGCATTAACAAACAACCATACAGTAGGGTGGGATAGGTTCAAAATTCTAAGAAGTAACATAGGTGGAGAGATAGTGATTGATTACTGAATCCTGGTTCATTGAGTCTACACCCAACACATGCAACAGAATTAACTCAATGCAAATACCAGAAATATGGAAGATATAATTACCGCCAGTCAAATCAGAAGAGGATAATAAATAATCTCAAAATTCTATTCCGATTCGAGCACATGACAACATTCTAACATGTTACTTATTATGACTATAAAAACACTCGTCTTATCTCTCATCTAATTGTATTTGATCAATAACACTCATATTATTATTTCTGAATGTACGTTGTCCTATATTGATTTTTACTTAAATACCTAGTCAGTTCCACACATGTATATAAATGAAGGAAAAAGTTGTGTGAGTAATGACTTGATATGGTTATGAGCAATAGTTAGTGCTCGAAACGTGGTCATTAGTTAATATTACTGTGTAACACACTGTATGACTTATCAAAATAAAATCTTATCCATAATGGAGAATAAGAGACCTCATATGAAACCGTAATGTCACTAATATGCCCTACTCTTATGCATCTAAAACCTCATTACTGCCATAAAATGTGACTTTTAATGCTGCTTACATTATAAAAAATAGAAAGAAAGAAAGAAGGTGGGGGTAGATGCACCAACATTTCAATGTTTTAAAACTTTAATTTTGTTAATTTAATTTTTATAAAATTTTACATCATTTATTTTAACTTTTCATTTTGAATATTTCCATTAAGCTGAGGAAAACACTTACACATTCGCTCACACACACACTTAAAATGAGATGAGTTCATTTCGTTGATGTTCTTGTTGTGTTAGCTAGCTGACAGTTTTAATTTAAATTTTGAGAAATGAATTTTTCTGAAGAGAGAGAGAGTTAAAGTTAAAATTAAAAATGAGATGCATCCATCTTTGTGTGTTTTAATGTGTTTCACTGTGTGTAGATACTTGATTTTTGAATTGTGTTTTAGTAGAAAATGAAACAACTACTCATGGGGTATGCTTAATAGTAGTATGAGAAGCTTTATTATCTCAAATTTTATCGACTTTGAAAAAGCTTTCGACAGACAACGTTGATCGAGAAGTAATCTGGAGACTATTTCAACGCAGTGGAGTATTAGTATTATTATTATTTTATCCTTTAATTCCTACAGGAACATAGGGCTTCAGCCATGCATCTCCATTGTGTTCTGTTCTCTGCTAGAGTCTTCACCTGGCTCCATGTCTGCCCACATACGTTTTCATCTCCTCTTCACATGACCTCCTCCAAGTCACCCACCCTCGCACTGACGACCAACTCGCCGCTTCCCTTTCGGGTTCCACTCGAGGAATGGCTTGTCTAGTGATGTCACTTGATGCATTGTTTCATCAGAGTATGGCCAATCCATCTCCATTTCTTCCTGCATATTTGTTTCACAATCGGTTCCTGGTTGGTTCGTTCCCAAAGATCCCTGTTGCTGATCTTTTCTGGCTTGCCATCTGATCTTGAGTATTGAGCGAAGACAACTGTTAATGAAGGTCTGTAGTTTGTTTGAGATGCTCTTTATGACGCGCTGGCCAAGTCTCTGATCCATTATATAAGTAGCACTGACTTCACATTGTAGCTGAAAATCCGGATGTTATTTTTGATGATGAGTGCTGTAGACCTCCACACAGACTTGAGAGTAGTGAAAGATTTTCTTGCTTTTCCGATTCTTGCTTTGATATCCTCGTCAGTTCCATCCGCGTGTAGTTGAAACGATGTTTCTCAGGTAGGTAAAAGAGGTTGTTTCTTTCAGGTTCCTCCCATTTATGCTGATCGTTGTCTGTTGTTGTTGTTGCTGTTGGTGATGTTGCCCAGGAATTTTCATCACCTCCGTTTTCTCTATGTTCACCTGGAGTCCTATCTTTGATGCTTCTTCTATCGCCAACTTGTTGCTTTTCGCTTGCATATCTTCCAGTTTGTGGGAAATCAGACATATATCATCGGTGAAGTTCAGATCCTCCAAGTTTTTGTGTGAGTTCATTTTATGCCTGTTTCCTCATTGCCTGCTGTTTGTCGCATTATCCAACCTACTGCAATCAGAAAAATCATTGGTATTAGTAGGCAGACAGCTTGTCTTACTTCTGTTCTCACTTCGAAGGATTCCGTAAGTTTTTCGTTGTGGATTACTTGGTATGCAGCATTGTCTTACAGCTGTTGGATGAGATGTATAATTGTCGGTAGCACGCCGTAGTAGCGAAGTAGTTTCCAAATCACGTCTCGATCGACGCTGTCAAAGGCTTTTTCAAAGTCGATGAAGTTGAGATAGAGAGTTGACTGCCATTCCAAGCTTTGTTCAATGATGATCCGTAATGTGGCGATGTGATCAATGCATGACTTATTTCTCCTGACTCCAGCCTGTTCCGGTCGAAGTTTTTAATCTAGGGCATGTTTGATTCTCTCCAGCATGATGCGGCTTAGTATTTTGCTTGGGATGGACAGGAGCATAATTCCACGCCAGTTCTTGCATTGGCATAAGTCTCCTTTCTTTGGTAGTTTGAATAAGTATAGAAAACTCAGTGAGGTCTCCAAATTGAATGCAGCAGTAAGACAAGGCTGCCCACTTTTATCAACTGCGATGATATTCCTAATTGTGGTGGACTAGATTATGCGTTAGACTATGCGTTGGGAGCAAGGACAAAGGAATACTTTGGATTGATTGAAAGACTCTAGAAGATCTGAATTCGGCGTGTGGATGATTTATATTTAATGTCATACAAACTCAAAGACCTACAAGCGAAAACCAACAGGTTGACAGGAAGGGGTGGCAGCAAAGACAGGACTTCAGGTGGACATAGAAGAGACGAAAGTGATGAAGATAACCAACCAGTGGTGACAAATAACAGCGCCAATCGCTAACAATGGGAGGAATTTCGAAGAGGTTACTGCCTTTACTTACCCGACCAGGAAGCAGCGTCTCAACCACAGGTGGAAGGGATGAAGATGTCAAAACCAGTCAGTCATCAACCTGAAATCAGTTTGGAAATCTTCTGCACTCAGCCAGCATAAAGAATAAGATTCGGATTTTCAATACAAATATGAAGTTAGTCAGTCACTTTTTCTATACTGGTCAGAAACATGGCCAATGTGTCACAGAAAACATTTCCAACAAATTTGCAGACTATTATCAAGAACTACTTTCGCTCTATACTGAAGATCAAATGGCTGGAAAGAAATTAGCAACAAGAAACTATAGGAAGAACCTTATAGAGAACCTGTTGTTCAACAACTACGCAGAAGAAAATGGAGATGGAGGAGGAGGTTGTTGGGTGACATTACAAGCCAGGCTGGTGCTCAAGTGAAACCCTGGTGGGAAACGATTAGTTGGAAAAGGAATTGAAGAAGATATGGAGGAGGATGTGTCAGCAGAAGATGAAGCCTGAAGAGAATAGAGTGAAGGGAATGGTGATAAAGCCTTGTCATTTATGTTCACTTTGGTTCCAAGTGGGACATAAGGCTTCAGCAGCCTATCTCCACTTTTCCACATTCTCTGCTGTCTCCCTCAACTGTCGCCATCATTTCCAATATTTTCTCATTTCCCCCTCAAACTTCTATGTCATCCTTGGACCCAAACCAAAACTGTCGTTTCCCACTTCGGTTCCACTCGGGCGGCAGTCTGGTGCGTGATGTCACCCAACGTTCCGTTCAGTGTGCATCTTAACCATCTCCATTCTCTTCGGCACATTTGTTGGACAATAGATTGTTAGCTGGTAAACTCCAAGAGTTTCTTATCACTAATCCTTCATGGTCATGTGATCTTCAGTATTGATCCAGAGAAGATAGACGTTGATAAAAGACTACAGCGAGCTTTTAGAAACGCTTTCCTTGTCACCCATGTCAAGTTTCTGATCCACATAGAAGAAGTGACTGACTTAACATCAGTATTGAAAGGCTGAATTTTCAAGATTGCCTGAGTGACCTACTAGCTCGCCTTGTAACTGGAAGGTCCCAAATTCACACCCTTTCAGGGAGTGCCTACTGATAATGATTCTGAAACTAGGGTGACGAAACAGCTGTCCAGTACTCCATGTTGGTTTTTAATGGTTCTATAACTGATAATTCCACTGTCAAACTTGAGACAAATACGGCTTTAGTTCATTATTTTGAGTGCAGCAGACTTTCAAACTGATTTCAGATTGATGAAGGTGTACCCTGCCCTTCCAGTCTTGACTGGCATTGACATTCTCATTCGTTTTGTCTCCTGTTGTTTTAATGATGGTGCCTAGATATGTGGAGGAAAGGACATTGTTCAAGTCTCTTTCGTCAATAGTGATTGTCGTTGATTGGTTACTTTCTTCATGTCTGTCCTTTCTGTGCTCACTTGAATTCCTATCTTTGTTGCCTAAAGCTAACAATTTGAGTACATTAGATCGATTTGACATTACAACGGCCAGAATGAGCGTCCCCTTTAGTTCAGAATCCAGGAACACAAATCACCTATGAAAAGACATGGTATATACTCTTTCATATCAATGAATATAGATAATTATGGACATCAGTTTGATTGGAATAATATCAAAATTTTAAGCAGAGGAAACACCAAAATTGCCAGGGGATTCCTAGAAGCCAGGTACTCAAACGAAAATGCTATGAACAAACAAGTTAATATAGACGAAATATACCAACTAATAAAAAGTAAATCATGTGACGAGAAAGTCTAAAATCCGAGTCTATAAAAAACGATCAATACATATGTAAAGATGGTTATCGAGAGACGCAATTCTATCACCCATGGAAAAAATTTAAATCAGTTCACTTTATGCCGAAAATTGCGCTCAAGATGTTGTGCAGAAGGTGGACGACGAAATCTTCGCAACTAAACCAACCAGCTTAGAGGACACTATTAATTGCAAATCATCCACCTGAGCTACAAATCTTCTCTATTAGTAAATGTTTCTTTGAAATGGTGACTTAGTTTTGTGGCTCAGGTCGTGCACAAGAGGCTCATTCAGTTGAAGTTTGTTGTCATTCTGATATGATTATGTGCTTTAGACATCATCCAATAAAATAATACCTCGATTGCAGTGAGTGACGTTGGGCTGTCGTCTGTCACTATACTGGCTTCCCAGATAGGTGGGTCATCTCCCGCTGACACCAAACATGAAGCAAATCGGTAGAGGTGGGGCAGGTTGCCATATGATGGTCAGACTGTCTGAGATATTATCCAGCTGTCAGGCTGTTAGCCTCGTGTCTCAGTTGGTAGACTGTTAAACTAGCGTTTCGGGGGCCACCAGTTTGAATTTTGTCAGAAACTAGATTCAATCGCCACATCAACACATCAGTGGGAGTTTGTCAACCCAAAGTTATCTACTACAGTTTCACAATTAATTAATGGATGTGTATTGGAACAAAACATGTGATTAAGTGGTTAGACCACCCACCGCGATTTCATTTTAACTATTACTGTATAATTGCAATTATATAAAACTTGTTTCATAAATACTTTCAATAAATATACACATTTTAAAATGCCTAATGAGCAGTGAAATAACTGCGAAGTTGTTAATAGTATTGAATCTTATTTAGAATATAATAGAGGTATGGTAAAGTTGGATAATTGTAAATAATGAATTGAGTAATTATACATAATAATTATTTAGTAAATCCTTTTCTGAATTGGGTATGGGAATAAAAAAAAGGTGACATTAAGTAAGAGTGAATGCGAATGAGAGAAGTGAAGTAGTTCTTAGAAAGGTGTGAAAAGAGGGCAAGGTACCCGAGAATTGGAAGAAAGGCTACTTATTCAAACTGCCAAAGAAAGGAGATCTAAGTCAATGCAAGGAGTGGCGCGGAATTATGCTCCTGTACATCCCAAGCAAAATACTAAGCCTCATCATCCTGGAGAGAATCAAACAAGCCACGATGGATGAAAAAATTCGATCAGAACAGGCTGGATTCAGGAGAAACAAGTCATATATTGATCAAATCGCCACACTATGGATCATCAATAAACAAAGCTTGGAATGGCAGTGACCTCTCTATCTCAACTTCATAGACTTTGAAAAGGCCTTTGACAGTGTCGATCGAGAGGTGCTTTGGCAACTACTTCGTTACTTCGGGGTGCCACCGACAATTATACATCTCATCCAACAGATGTACGACAATGCTGCATGTCATGCCAAGTAATCCACAACGGGAAACTTACGGAACCCTTCGAAGTAAAGACGGGAGTAAGACAAAGCTGGCTGCCTACTATTACCAATGATTTTTCTGATTGCAGTAGACTGGATAATGCGACAAGCAGTGAGTAATGAAGAAACAGGCATAAAATAGACTCACACAAAAATTTGGAGGATCTGGACTTCGCCCGTGATGATATATATCTGACTTTACACAAACTGGAAGATATGCAAGTGAAAAGCAACAAGTTGGCAGAACAAGCATCCAGAGAAGATACGACTTCAGGTGAACATAGAGAAAACAGAGGTGATGAGGATTCCTGGGCAAGAATAACAACAACAGACAACGATCAGTATAAATGGGAAGAACCTGAAAGAAACTACCTCCTTTACCTACCTGGGAAGCATCGTTTCAACTACAGGCGGAACTGACGAGGATATCAAAGGGAAGATTGGGAAAGCAAGACAAGCTTTCACTACTCTCAAGTCTGTGTGGAGGTCAACAACACTCACCATCAAAAATAAGATCCGGATTTTCAACTCCAATGTGAAGTCAGTCAGTGCTACTATACGGATCAGGGACTTGGCGCGTCGTAAAGAGCATCTCAAACAAACTACAGACCTTCATTAACAGTTGTCTTCGCTCAATACTCAAGATCAGATGGTCGTCCTGAAAACATCAGCAACCGAGATCTCAGGCAATGAGCGAACCAACACAGCAGGGACCGATTGTGAAACAAATAGGCAGGAAGAAATGGAGATGGATTGGCCATACTCTGAGGAAACAATGCATCAAGTGACATCACTAGACAAGCCATTGCTCGAGTGGAACCCGAAAAGGAAGCGGCGAGTTGGTCGTCAGTGCAAGGGTGACTTTGAGGAGGTCATGTGAAGAGGAGATGAAAGCGTGTGGGCAGACTTGGAGCCAGGTGAAGCTTTTAGCAGAGAACCGAACCCAATGGTGACGCACGGCTGAAGCCCTATGTTCCTCTAGGAATTAAAGTAAACAATAATAGTAATAGTAATTTTGATCCGTTGGGTGTGTCCTTAAGCCGACATGGTTTATCGCTCAGTTGATCGTTTTAAGTGCCACACTTATTCCGACTTCATTGAGAATCCTACTCAACGTATCTGATGTTTCTTATGAATTTAGCAATACATAAGTGAGGATAAATAAGGAATAATTAAGGAATGAGAGTTGAAATAGATTATGTGACAAGAAATTTAAGGATAAAGTAATTAGGATAATAAAGTAATTAAAAATAACGATAACTTGTAAAGGGCTAAGTGGAAGAGGAAAATGTCAGTATTTTTAAATTCATATAATGATGGTCATGCTGAGGAAAGTGACTGCACGAATTTCCTCTCAACATGCCCGTTTGATTTATTCAAATGAATTTTTGAGGGTTTCAATTACATATATAGAAGAGGAACTCGTAAAGCAAAATTTTTATTAGTCGGAATGCGCTTTGTTAACATCAACCATGTGCTCAATATTTACAAGGTGTGCTAAGACAGAGCTACAAATAGGCCTTCATTTCTTCCTTGCTCAACCATGCTGGATAATGTTTGGAAATCCGATGATGAATATGCCTAACTGTATAGATATGATGGACATGATTTCTAGCTCAGCTGGATGATTTTGATTTCCTCACGAGTATATTAGTCATCTCTCCTGCTGAGCGACCTTGAACGTTATTTTTTATTTTTGTGTGTTTTCACACCAATTACATTCAAGGTCACCCACCAGGAGAGATAACTAATAAACTCGTAGAGAAATCTGAAAGCTCACTTCAACAGACTGAGTTATGCGCTGAAGATGTTGCCTTGTAGGGCAATGAAAGCTTTGCAAATGAACTATCCAGCTCAGAGAACACCATCAGATCAAAATACCTAATTGTATGATTAATGTCACTGGCTATGTTGACACTGTCACACTGGTGCGTGTGGTAGGTAAAACTGGAACGCAAGACAACACCAACAACAAGGAATCTAAACCATCAGTAGTAATTCCATGCAAAAGAGCAACTTCGGAAACCTTAAGGAGAATTCTTAACAATTTGGGAATAAGAGTGTCTAGTATTCAAACCAACAAACTCAATTAGAAACAAGCTGTGTTAATTAAAGAGCCCTACCAGTGACGTCTTTAAAACAAAACAATTTAGTTTATCTAATACCCTGCCTGAGATGACTGTCAGATCAAATACATAGGTTAAAGTAGTAGAACAGGGGCAGTCAGACTAACTGAGCATTAAAAACCTAGCGAAATCTAGATTAGAGAATAGTTCAACTATAACACTCCCTACTTGCAACTACACATAACCATACAATAAGATGGGATAGGATGACAATTTTAAAATCTAATGTCACAGGTTGAAGGGATAGATTGATAACAGAAGCTTTGTTTATGGAATCAACTGCAAATACGTATAATAGGAATGACTCAACACATGTCTCAGCAATCTGGAAAAGTCTACTATCCCAATGACGACAAATAGGAGAGAACAAAGAAAACCATAAATTTCAAGTTTCGAAGTCGTGTGATTATAATTGATGAAATGATTATGAACAGCAATAAATTGTGTTCGAAACCTCATCATCCAGTAAATAATACTGTTTCACTCACTGTGTGATACATCTAATAAACAAACCAATATGAAATTGCATCAATGAAATAATAACACAAAGCATAAAGAATACAGCTTTGGGTTTAAGAAGCTAAGGGCAGACCCCGTGATTTGGTCACTTCTACGTGTATCCTCATACTAGTTGAACATTAGAGTAGGTTCATAACTGAAGATCTTATCGTAAAGGAAGTATTTCTTCACTGAATCCATTTATCTTCAAATAATTATTTTCACTGATAATCACACCACTGCTTCCTCTCTTCACTTACATTATTCTATTCTATAACACGATCATTGATGAGATTCTTAGGATAAGATGACAGTAATTACAAAACACGAAACACAATATTGCGTTGAATGAATTTAATAGCCTTTGAAAATTCGATAAAAGACAGGAACTAACCAATCACACTGCTACTTCATCCCTGGATATTGCGTGTCATATCATATAAGTAGCAGATGAGTTAACACTGATAGATTATGCTGATGAAATCAGGTGAGTTTTGGTTTTGATGAGATCAATTTCGTTTTTATCCAAAGAAAAATCAGTTCCATGATGGTAGACAGACTACTCTAATTGACTGATATGAGAAGGTGGAGACGACTCATTCCATCCAGTAGTCCTCGGTAGCCAGCCGCATTGGAGTGATCCAAACACCAGCCTCCAGTAGAAGCTGTGCTGCATTTTCACCTTTAAGCTGTGTTTACTGACGAAGAGCGCAAGTATTCTAGCAGGTGATCAATGAACAGCATCAAGCCAAGACATCTGCCTTCTTATCCTGTAGTTAACCAAACTCTCATGAATTACACACAGTCACAAATTATATTTCAACAATATGAAAACATGATTCAACTTGACGAAATCTGTGATACTTTTAAAAGATTATAAATTTTGTCGAAAGCTTCGACAATACTGCCCTTGGACAACTATAAAGTTCAATGGTTTCTGAGGTACAAATAACTGACCAGATAAATAGTGGAGTACCTGAGAATCAGCTAGAATATTCCAATCGAAAGGCACCCAAATTCCATTCAAAAGAATCAGATAGAGCAGAACAAATTCCCCGTTGAGTATTGACTTCGCTTCGAGAACCGCTGGAAAGCAGAGTACAGTAGATAGCTTTTATTCTATTTTGGGATTCTTCAGCAGCTGACACTTAAGAATTCTAGGTTACAAGGTCAACCCACCAGCCAATCAGCTACTTTGTTGCAATACGTTGTGTTATGACGGAGTGAAGCTGGGTTATGTGGTAGGCTAACTTGGTTAGAGTTTGCTTCCGGACAAGATACTTTGAGCAACTGATTCCTTGAAAATATCCCCATCAAAGGAGTAGATATTAAAGTTACACTAGAAAAATTGATGACTTGAACGATTAGGGCCAGCCGCTAGTGAGCATCAAATTGATATTCAGGTGTTGGTTTGCAAGGATATGATTTGTTTCATAATTTCATCGTGAACTGACATCTGTTAAAGAACCATTGGAAAGCCTGAGAGTACTGGACTGACGTTTCGCTGTATGCACACACCGGGATTCGAAACCATGACCTTCTCTAAACGATTACTAGATCGTGATGTAAGCCTGTAACCAAGCAATCAAATCCTTACGAAACCGATATTTGAAAACTGATCTAATGTTCACTGGTAGCTGGCCCTATTTAGGTAGATAGTTACCTGGGGTTCTAGTGCGAAGTCGTGACCATTAAGGTGCAGCAGGTCAGGTGGGAGGACAGATATTCACCGAAGACATTGGCTAGTGGTCACGCTATGTCATGAATTGCCAGAAGTTGGAATTCATGGGTTCGTCATTTGATCGAGTATTAGCATCTTAATGGTTTACGAGCTACCCTTGTAATCAGAAGGTCCTGGGTACGAACCCAGGTGGGCGCGTACTGCAGAAGAGTCATATATCTGAAAATCGACAAGAATATTCCCATCAGAATGGCACCGAATTTCCATCAAAAATGAGTCGAAAAGAGTGCTGCTGAGAACCACTCAGACCAGCAGGCAGTCAATGCCTATTTCATTCCATTTTGAGATTCTTCATCAGCAAGCGCCCAAAATATTTGGTTTACAGGCCACTGGGGTACTGTGATGGAGTCCACTGTAATATGACAGAGAGAAACCTGTTTGTAGGGTGGTCCGAATTGATTGGAGTGCATCTCCAGATACGGCACTATGACGAGTTAGTCCCTTGAAAATATCCTACCAGTATTAAGTAGAGACAAAAGTTACTCTGGGAGGCAACAACGGCAGTAACAATCTCGACAAAGTTTATCAGACGAAATACATGATATTTCATATTCATAAGTAAATACACGAATCTGATTGGTTGTATGACATCGCAATCCCTCAGAAAATTGAGCCACAAATAAACAAATTAAAAACTTCCTAATCAGGAATATATAGTACTGAACAAAAAATGCCATGAATTCACGCTAAGAAATAACTCTGTCCATTCCATCACAATATCTCGTCGATCCTAACGTCTGATGATTCGTGATAGGTACCATCAGCGCTAACAATTGGTGAAAAGTCTCAAACAAATATGAGATAGCTTTAAACTACTTCTGGGTTTTTAATGGTTCTTAAGTTAATGTCAGTTCGTTATCCAACTTGAAATCGCTTTAAGAATAATTATAAAGTATGAAATTAATTGAAATGAAATTGTACCATCAATAGTATTAAAGTGACTGCATTTTTTATCCCAACTTGATTAAATATTTATTTGACACGTTCGTTTTATGTACAATGAATTATCTTAAAAAAAGAACTAAATTATTGAAGAAGGAATGTTGAATACCTAATGAACATTTGGTGATCAGCATTCACGACATATATTTATAATTTAAAATGTACAATGAATTGGTAAACAAAAGCTGGAGAGTACTCACTTATTAAAAAATAAAAAATATGACGAATACAATTAAATCTGAAAAAAAATGATACCATTGAATGACCTCTTCAAATAATTACAGACAAGATTTGTAGCTCAGGTGGAGGATTTTGAAGTAGTTGTATTCTCTGAGGAGGAGCTGGTTGATTGAATTGTGAAGCTTTCGTCATCCATCCTCCTAGACAACGTCTTCTGTGCAGGTTTAAGCAGAAAATGAAATTAGTTGAAGGAAATAAAAGACAAATTCTGCAAGGAAAATGATTCTTTATCGACGAAATCATCTTCACATCTTGTACAGTCGTATTTATATTTACCAAAAATGTATAGTAGTGCATTGTTAAATGGTAGAAGACTGGGTGACATAATTGATATAATTACTCAGAAGTGGCTTTAGAAGTAAAAACATCGAAGTTGTAATTTACGTGGTACACAACGGCACAAAGCTAGAAATTTGATAAGGTTATTGCTATTGAGTATTGAGAAGAAAAGTATTTCAGTGTCAATTTAAAAAGTGTGAAGATGGTGAGAAGACGGACAAAAGGAACATATGAGAGTGATAATAGTGAACTAGTTATTAGAGTGAAAGCAAACTAATGGTAAAATTAGTGAAGAGATTAAGACCAAGGTGGAATAAGAGACTGGACAAATCTATTCTATATACAGATATCGAGAAAAAGAAATAGGAGTCCAATCGACTCCCTATCCTCAAGAATAAGAACGATTTGTTCCAGTGATAAAGTCAACGGGGAACTGAAGAGACTCAGACAAGTCCTCCTAGAGAATGGATATCCTCCAATATTCATTGAGAAAAACATTAAGGTAAAGCAAAAGCCTGAAAGAACCTAGACGGTGCCGAAGAAACTGATACTTATGAATGTTGAATTTAAAGGTGATACCGCAGCTGAGATCCTGAAGAATCGCTTATGCAGATCACTGAGGAAAGTCTTCTTTACGGCTGAGCTACGGATCGATTTCGGCAGCCGACAAATGATCAACGGATGTGTGAAGGATAAACTGCCACTTTGAGCCACTTCAATGTGTGTTTATAAATTTAACTACTTGTGTGGACCTAGTTATATTGGCCGCACAAAGCGCACGCTTTCCAAACGTATCTCTGAACATTATCCGGCATGATAAAGATAGGACAATGCAAGACAATTACCAGCTCGATTCTCTAGGAATTAGTGAACTCAAGCCACGTAGCTACACCAGGGTCATTTTTCAAAATCATCTACAAGGTGAGGCCAAATGGTACAAACGGTATCAGTTTTCGGCCTTTGTGTATGTCGTAGGCTCTGGCAATACGTCAATACAGACCCGCACTCTGTATAGAGAAAACGTTTCTCCAGTCTCTTATTCCACCTTGGTCTTAATCTCTTCACTAATTTTACCATTAGTTTGCTTTCACTCTAATAACTAGTTCACTATTATCACTCTCATATGTTCCTTTTGTCCGTCTTCTCACCATCTTCACACTTTTTAAATTGACACTGAAATACTTTTCTTCTCAATACTCAATAGCAATAACCTTATCAAATTTCTAGCTTTGTGCCGTTGTGTACCACGTAAATTACAACTTCGATGTTTTACTTCTAAAGCCACTTCTGAGTAATTATATCAATTATGTCACCCAGTCTTCTACCATTTAACAATGCACTACTATACATTTTTGGTAAATATAAATACGACTGTACAAGATGTGAAGATGATTTCGTCGATAAAGAATCATTTTCCTTGCAGAATTTGTCTTTTATTTCCTTCAACTAATTTCATTTTCTGCTTAAACCTGCACAGAAGACGTTGTCTAGGAGGATGGATGACGAAAGCTTCACAATTCAATCAACCAGCTCCTCCTCAGAGAATACAACTACTTCAAAATCCTCCACCTGAGCTACAAATCTTGTCTATTATTTGAAGACTTCATTTACTGTTATCATGAATTCCTAATATTTTGTTGTAAAAATCTGTTTTATAACAAAGTAAATCCCAAAAGTTGTTACTGTTAATTCTGTCTGGTGTGAATAAGTTATTGAGGAACAAAATATGAGTAATATGTGGCAATGACGATGATATTTTCCTTCTTGAACCTCAGCAAGAAAATACACAACACATTGATGTTACTTCCATGACACAATCGAAGAGACATGTTAAGTGATACAAATTGGAGCTTTCCTACTGAACAAATTGTAGATAACCCAATCACAAATTTAACATCTTATCTCAAATTCTGTCTTGGTGTTTGTTGTCCAAAAAGGACACTCTGCCCTAAAAGTGCTTTCCTTAAAGCTGTTTAAAGAAACCACCGGGGTAGGCAAATAAATTTTGATCCTTTATCACCTGATGCTAATACTCTTAATAAGTATTTTATTTACCGTCCAGTTTATGTTATGATCTCAAATGCAACATGCGCATATAATGACTACTTCTCTGCTTTCAACTGAAATGATCTCCACAACTGTCTGAGATCACTGGAGCCTGCCCAGTACAGATGGCGTATTAACTGTTATCCTCAATATATGTGCTGACATTGTGTGTCATCCTCAAACTGGTATTTTCAGTGAATTACTTTCCTCTAACACTGTGCCTGCTTCTTCGAAGGATATATTAAAATTGTTCCTAGGCCTAAATCATTAAATAGACCAACTGTTAAGTTTAGACCTATTGCCATTGCTTCACGTTTTTTAAAAATAGTGAAAAAACTGCTTTTACCTATCCCTGAACCTTCATTGAAGGGTTTTAACAACCCTGATCTATTTGCTAATAAACCAAGTAGGTGAACTTTAGATGATACAGTCATCTTCTATCACAATTTTTTGTCTGCTTTCGACAAAGGTGCCAAACACTTTCAGTATGTCTTCCTAGATTACATATCTGCCTTCGACTCTGTGACTAAGACTCTTTTGTTAAACAAGCTTGCTGCGACATCCTCTTAGCCCTGGACTACCATGTGGTTGCCTTGTCTCATTCTTCTATTCAATTGGAATGCCTCACTGACTTTTCTGTTGTGGATCACCTGGCACGTGGCACCGTCACATAGCCAGCTATTGAATGAGATTCATGAAGACTTGAGCACTGCACGCTGTAGTGTTGAAGTAGTTTTCAAATTACTCCTTGGTCAACGCTGTATATTTAAGGCCTTTTCGAAGTCGATGAAATTGAGTTAGAGGTTTGACTGCCATTCTATGTTTCGTTCTGTGATGACGATGCGTAGAGTTGCAATTTGATCATCACATGATTTGCCTTTCCTGAATTTAGCTTGTTCTGGGCGGTGAGGCAGAGTTCTGTATTCACTGCATCTTTTATTTTCTCCAGCATGATGCGACATAAGACTTTACTTGGCGTGGATAAGAGCATTATTCCATGCCAGTTATTGTGAAGGGAGGCCTAAGTCACCCTTCTTTTGTAGCTTGACGAGGTATCCTTTCTTCTAATCAGTAGATGCCTTTCCTTCGTTCTAAGCCTTTCGCAATAATGTCGTCAGCATGTCTACAGCAGCCTCTATGTCCGTTTTCAGTGCTTCTGGGGAAAATCCATCCAGTCCTGCCGCCTTCTTGGCAGGTAGTTCTGTGCGTGCTGTTAGTGGTGGTATTTTTGGGTGGGTTGCCTGTGAAGGTCGACTAAAGAGTCTTATAAAGAGATTATCCCATTAAGTGTTTTATTCGTTTCTCCTTCTTGGTAATTAGGCTCCCTTGGACATCTTTTATTGATTTCATCATCTGGGTTGATCTCTTCCTGGATAGACACCTGGCTATCTGATGTAATTTTCTGAGGTCTTATTTACCTTTTTACCTGAATATACATTTAGTTACTTTAGATGGAAAAAGGGGAACAATTCGATTTATGAATATGTTAGGAAATTATACTAGACCTTTTCTATGAGCTTTCGAAGTTTAAGGACTGTAGCTTTTAAATAATGAGGAACCACTTGTTCGGGGTGGGGGCGGTTCTTATTTTGAATACGTAAGCTCTACAGTGTAACCTAATGTTCTTAAGCGTATAATAGACTAGCTCAATTAAGTTTAAAACCTGTCTGAATTCTACCGAAAATTACACAAATATCCTGAGTTTTTGTTTTATGTTTCATTCCTTGCTGTACCGACTGAAACACATAGAGCTTCAAGCTTTGAGATTTCGGTAGCAGTGACGTTTATGTTTTGCGAAGTGAGGTTACCATCCTCATGAACAACGTATGCTCTTTACCACGTTAAGCAAGATTTAAGGGTGCATCGAGGAGATCAAATAGGAAACCACATAAGGCGTGTTCGGTGAGTATTCCACCACAGGTCCATTGACATACTGCATCTAATATAGGAGATAATGATAATATAACTTTACAGCAATTAGTCCCCTTTATGAATTTAGACAAATCAATAAGAATCCCGTCGATCGTTTGGACCGAAGTGTTCGGTCTCAGGTTGACATGTCGGCTTCTTGTGCAGATGCTTCGATGATGTCTGAGAATGTAATTAGAATTTAATTGATGCATGGTGACTAGCAGTGGAATTCAGGATGCGCATTTCGTCCTGTTATGACCCGTTACACAAGAGGTTCCTGTCGTGGCCCAAGTGCTTTAGTGGATAACGCTTCGGCGTTTGAAACTATGGGCACTGAGTTCCAGCCTTGGTAAGAGCATCATCACTCACTGCGAAATGCAGGTGCATCCTGTGACGAATCCAAAATAGGACGAAATGCGCACCATGGATTCCACTGCTAATCACTACCCACCAACTGAATCAATGAGAAGACTAACTTGTTTGAATTGTGTAATTTATTCGTGCATCCCATATTGAGCAGTCTCATCACACGCAGACATGTCATGCGTATATATAAAATTAATAAGGAGTTAAGTGTTGAGAAAATAGACAATTTAGGTCAATTTAAAAGTAAATATTGAAGGTCAAAATAACAGTGAAGATCACTTAACCAACTAACAGAGGTATTACACCATCTACCATGGCTGGTATCAAACCAAAGTTTACCAAGGAAGGTGGTTTAGTGTGATGATGAATTGTTGCCTTTAACGCATAAAGGTGGTTTAAACTTTCTAATTGCCAGCTAGAGCTTCCACAAACTTGTATTGGATGAATGTTAATGTGGCCCAATGCAGCAGCTTGTCTTTCATGGGCTGCATAAGTATTTCCTTTCAGGAGAATGTTATTCGTAGGCTGGTGGCAAAGTATGTTTTACTGAGAGACTTCGAAAGCCCGTCTACAGTGAATTTCTGCCTTGGTATCACTTTTAAATTCGAGATTCAATTTTAGCATCTTTTTAACAGCAGCTTGGACCTTTTCAGGTGTTTTCCTCGGTTTTAGATTCTTGTCTATGAATCTGGGTGAGAATCTATTTTCGATTTTTGTAATTTAAAGGTGTCCATTTATTAAGGTGTAACATTTTGATACCATCTCACTCATGAAGTAGCTAATGAAGAGATTTAACCGGCTTTTGAGAATAAATGGTGAACAATTGAAGATAAATATAAAGGATTCTGTTAAAATATCATTGATATAAGAATAAATATAAATAAATAAATAAATAAATAAAATATCATCATTCACGAAGTGGTTTCTCAACTATTGCAACGATGTGAATTGCCGCAAGCATTTATACGCTACATGCCAGCATCTAGCTGGCATGGAACAAAATGGATTGGGGAACAGAAAATCCCTTGCTGGTCAAATTTCAGCACTACTTTTTATCTCCACATAAAGCATAGAATGACAGTCAATTCGTTGATTCGCCTTCATCGATTCTAGAAAGGCCTTCGACAGTATCTATGGTAAAATAACTTTGAAACTGACTCAGTAATATTAAGTGATGTGAATATTATCTATATCATGACGCCACATGCTCGTTAGTTCATCAGAGAGAAGATCCAACGAAGAGTTTGAAGTAAGTGCTCCTCGATGTTCAGTGGTGAGTATCTCCGCCTATCACGTGGAAGGCCTAGGTTCGATTCCCGGTCGAGGAGCTGGCTTTTGCGTCGGTGGCACAGTGGTTATGACTCTCGCCGACCATGCACATGGTCCGGGGTTCAATCCCCTGCCGTCGCACACCCGATATCTATGGTCGGCCTGTAAATTTGGGCTACCGATATCCATGCTGAAAATTCCATACCTGTACTGAATATATGGTGTGGAATCAAGCTGTAATCAAAATAAGAAAAAACGATAGAAGTGAGATATAGCTGCCTGTTATCGTCGATGATATTCCTGATGTGATGACCTGGATATCTTAGCAGATTGTGGGAAATGAGTAGACGGTTATAGGTTGGATCGATAAAGTGGCTGTATCAAATCCAGACTTTGTATACGACTTATCTCACATGTTGCACCTATTCGAAAACATACAACCAAATATCAACGGATTGGCAGAAGAGGCAGGGAACATTGAGGTGGTCTAAACACGTATACAGTAAGAGGCACCAATTACAATCAACTCGAGGCACCCAAAGGAATTTTTCATTTCTCAATTTCAGTGGCGCAGTGTTCTTGCAACTACAGGCGCCATAAATGGGAAGAAGAAGAAGACAGACCTCTATAAATCCGAAACCAGTGTAGAACTCTGCTCAGCATAAGGAAAGAGATCAGGAACTTCAACACTTACTGTCAAATCAGTGCTTCAACACCCTTCAGACGATTATCTTGCATGTCACGAAAGGTATTTCCAACAAGCGGATATATATTTACTCGATTCTGAACATCAGATTTCTGACCACAAAGGCTAACTAAGTAAAAGAAATCTGCTGTGTTAGCTAACTATCCAAGGACATACACCTCAACAAATATGCCGAAAGGGACAGGGATTGATCGATATTAATAACCGGTCTTTAAAGTGGAAGTGACCCGCTGGATGTCTAAATGTGATGTTGAGGAGATCAGGTGAAAAGGGGAAAATGCAGGCCTGAGGGTAGTTTTTCAGCCAGCTGAAAATAATGGAAAAGAAGAGAATAGTCTGCCTGAGGCCATATGCACCATTGAAATGAATATAGACAGTGTTAACAATCCAGGGAAATTATTATTTCTCGTCCCTTTTTGATTGCATAATCAATTGTTTTATGTAACTTTTGTTCCCATTCTTCAAGCATAGCTCATTCTTATCTTTAATTTTGCTTGATACGCCTTCCATCATACTAAAACACAATCTGTTGCGCCAAATTCTTGTTTTTCTCTGCTCCATAAGGTCTTTGTGTACATAAGACTCCTGACTTTCTTTTCAATAACAAATACATATCTAGTGTCTTTGTTCATAAGTGTAACACTTCTAATTACGGAGTAGCTGTCCGATGACATTCAACTCCTTTTTAATCGTATGTTGTCAGTTTGATAATTACAGACTATGAAACTATAAACAAAGCTTTAGTCTGATATTAGAAGTTAAAGAAACAAACTAATGTGGGTAGAACCTAAAGAGTTGTACTTTAACGCTAACTAGCTGTAAAGGGGAGGGATTCTTCTAGAATGCGGAACAAGATACATATATAATATTCAAAAATTAGTTTGTAGGGAATCTATTTGTTTCAACAGGGAGTACTGGCCAGTTGTTTCATCCTAGCTTCAGACTTATCGAAGATTACTCACACACTAAGACGACACAGCTGTCCAGTACCCCATGTTGGTTTTCAGTGATCCTCTAACTGATATCATCCCGTGCTCTGACCTGAAAACTGGTTGGAGAATTTCGGCATGAGCTGACGTCAGTTAGAGGACCATTTCAAAACCAACTGCGAATACTGGACAGTTGTTTCATCTCACTATTTTGGGACCCTTTCATAATTACGTACAAACCAACAATCTTCGAACCTAGGACTTTCTGGTTACACGGCTGTCAAACTCGTAGACCATTAGGCCACTGAGACCCGAGGCATTGACCGAGCCATGAATTCTAACTTCTGCCAATTCATGACATAGTGCAACCTTTTGGTAATGTCTTCTTCGATGAGTTACTGCATCACCTTTAACCTCTTGCGCCCTACGGGTCATGGCTTCCCACTAGAACCCCAGGTAAATGCGAGAACAAGACCAGTCACTAGTGACCATCAGATAAATTTTCAAGTATTGTTTTTCTGTAAGGGTTTTGTTTGATTGGTTGATTAGAACCCTAGTGGGTGCGCACTGATGGAGAGTCCTGGGAAAGGACTAAACAGCTGTCCAGCACTCCCTGGTGTTTTTATAATGATTCTCTAACTGACGTCAGCTAATGATGAAGACCTTCAACCAACAAAACGAAAAATTCATACAAAACCAATACCTTAATATATATACACATTATAGCTTTATTCTGAACAAAGTGTTGACAAGGTGTGCATAATTCTTGGCGTAGTTTATTCCGTAATATTTCCTTGTCATCCAGGATCTTCAAGTAAAATGGCAGTAAATAGTAGATCGTGTGATACAGTGCTGTTAGATATCAAGTACAGACTAATTCCTTATGAAATACTGCCATCCTTCCCCCAAAAATGCGCAATGGTAGTTTGAAAGCAAATTGGAAATGCATGTGAGTACATTTTGCGACCCGAGGACATAATTAAATGGATAAGGAAATAAAAACTGAAGAGAATATTATCCATTATGTTAGGTGGAAACTGAGGCGGCTTAATAAATTTAACAGGCCACAAATTTCAAATCACATCTAAAAGAAGTATAGTTTTCAAGCGTTAGGTTTGAAGAATTCATGTGGTTACAAGATAGATTGTCTTAAAGAACCGAAATCCTGATTGCAGTAGATTGGATAATGCGACAAACACCGAGCAATGAGGAAACAGGCATAAAATGTGTTCACACAAAAAACCAACTGAGGATCTGAACTTCGCCGATGATATATGTCTGATTTCCCACAAACTGGAAGATATGCAAGTTAAAAACAACAAGTTGGCAGAAGAAGCATCAAAGATGGCAATTACTTCAGGTGAACATAGAGAAAACAGAGGTGATGAAGATTCCCAGGCAACACCATCAACAGCAACAACAATAACAGACAATGATCAGCATTAATGGGAGGAACCTGAAAGAAACTACCTCCTGTACCTATCTGGGAAGCATCGTTTCAGCTACAGGCGGAACTGACGAGGATATCAAAGCAAGGATCGGGAAAGCAAGACAACTTTTCATTACTCTCAATTTCTGTATGGAGGTCAACAACACTCAGCATCAAAAATAAGATCCGGATTTTCAACTCCAATGTGAAGTCAATCAGTGCTACTATACGGGTGGATCAGAGACTTGCACTGCGCGTCATAAAGAGCAACTCACTCAAACAAACTACAGACCTTCATTAACAGTTGTCTTCGCTCAATACTCAAGATCAGATGGCCGGCCAGAAAAGATCAGCAACAGGGTAGGATACCTGGGAGCAAACCAACCAGGAATCGATTGTGAAACAAATAGGCAGGAAGAAATGGAAATGGATTGACCATACTCTAAGGATACCATCAAGTGACATCCCTAGACAAGCCATTGCTCCAGTGGAACCCGAATGGGAAGCGGCGATTTAGTCGTCAGTGCATGGGTGACTTGGAGGAGGTCATGTGAAGAGGAGATGATAACGTGTGGGCAGACATGGAGCCGGGTGAAGACTCCAGCAGAGAATCGAACGCAATGGAGACGCTCGGCTGAAGCCCTATGTTCCTGTAGGAATTAAAAGAAACAATTATAAGAATAAGGAACGAAAATCAATTAGAGGGATGTTGATTACCAGGGAGCACTGAACGTCTAATTGGTCAACTCTTTCCTTGATCGTATTGTGGGTGCACATTATTAAAGAGCCTTTAACTAGGGTGAAACAGCTGTACGGTGCTACGTGGTATTTAGTGATTTTATAACGAAATTCATTTCAGTCATAAGTGTATTAATACGTTTTTCATGCTTCTACTGAATGCCAATAAACTTTTTGCATTGTGGTCCACTGAACTTTAAAGTTGAGTAGGGTGATTTAATGGAGCGTCAGTGGCATAGCGGTTAGGACGCTCGCCGACCATGCACATGGTCCGGGGTTCGATCCCCGGCCGACGCAATCGTTTACCTCGCTAAGCCAGAAATAATGCTGGTGAAGAGGAAAGGTTGGGCATGAGGATAGCAACCCCATCCTGTAAAATAAACACTGCTACAGAAACTTGAAACCACTAGCTCGGAGCCCTATGTTCCACTGGGGAACGTGAAGGAAAAAAAAGAATGATTTAATCAATGACAGATATATCACAGCAGTCTGAATACAAGAAACTGTATACACCGGATCCCTTTAATTAGTTTGAACAAAGAAAGAACCAAGATATTTCAGTATAAAGAGGATCATCGCAGCGTAGAACGCCTAAAAAATCTTCAGTAAATCTTAATTATACTTAATATTCATTCCTTTACCTCCAGAGTGTAATATGGGGCTTGAGTTAAACATCCGCATTCCATCCAGATCTCTAGTATCAATTCCACCTTGCCTCAAAACTGTACAAAAGCTGTGATTCACTATTCACATGACTCTTAACATGTCACTCTTAGATGTTCAGTCCGTCTCTTCTCATCCAAGTTACAGTTGGTGATCTGGAGTGCGACATCAATTGAACGTCTCCTACGCATTTAACTTAGGATAGAATAAATATAAAATATCTACCGCGTCGCAATCAATATCAGTGAGGTATCGGATTTCCAGGGATTTGATTAGTTACAGGATTTCATTATGAGCTGACACCGATTAGAGAAACACTGAAAAATCCAGGAGTACTGGACGACTGTTTTGTTTCACTAGTTTGGACCATTCAGCAGTAAGCACCCACTTAAAGAGGTAGAACCCAAAACCTTTCGGCTACAAGGCTAGCCAGCTCCTGGACCATTTATCCAGCTACTGGAAGCCAACTCCTCATTGGCCAGTCCATAAATTCCAACTTTTGCCAATTCACGTTACAGCGCGACTGGCACCAGCAAATGTCATCTGCGGAGAGTATTTGTCCTCACACCCGACCTCCTGTATCCAACTGGTCATGACTTCTCAAAAGAAATCAACCAGGTAGGTAACTACCTGCCTGTATAAGTCCAGTCGTCAGTGAGCATCAGACTGTCATTCAAGGGTTGGGACTCATGGACACCAGTGACATAATGGCCTACGACCTTGCCTTGTGACTGGAAGGTCCTGGGTTTGAAACTCCATAATGGTTGCTTACTGATGAAGAGTGCCAAACTAGTGGGAAGAAACAGTCGTCTAGTACTCTTAGGTTTACCAGTGGTTCTCTAATCCCACCAAGACTTTAGACCAGTGCCAAAAATGTTTTCCAGTGACTCAGTAGGCAATGAGAAGCACTTATTTTGCAATGAATATCAATTGTCGTTTAAAATATTTAAGGCTAATTCAGTCACCTTGTTGTAAAATCACAATTATATATGTATGTACGTCGATATTCAGTCTACTGAACACAGTTAAACAAGGATATTAAAAATAATTTCAAAATGTTCAAGATTATTCCAGTCAAGGTTAATCAGTTAAGATCAACAGCTAGGTAATGCAAAAAGACTTTTATGTTCAAGAGCCGCGCTAAATTACTAAATAGCAGAAGTTAAAATTCATGGGCTGGTCAATGACTCGGGTTCCAGTGCTTGAATAGTCTGCTTGCTTCTTTCGTAACAAGAAAACCCTGGGTTCGAAACCAAGTGGGTATGTGCTGGTGATTACTCCCCAACTAGGACGAAACAGTTGGTCCTCCAGTACTCCCTGATGGTTTTTATTGGTTGTCAAAATGATAGCTATCGGTGGTCAAACATGAAACGACTTTAACAGAGATCGTATATTTACTTGTGAAGAGGAGCAGGATAGTAAACTATATTTTCTGGATGTCTTGATAAGTAGGCAAGAAAATTGGACACTTGGGAGAAGCGTGTATAGAAAAAGCACATTCACAGGGCAATACACACGCTTCCTTAGTTACGTGCCCAATAAATATAAAATAAATGTTGTGAAATGTCTTACGAGGAGAGAAAGAAAGAGATGTACGAATGACTACTTACAAAAGGAATTCGAATGTATTCATGATTACTTTAACGTGACAGATTATCCTAGTAGTTTCATAAAGAAACGTATGAAAACATCGGAGAGAAAACCTCAGACTATGACTGCACGTGAAAACCTTCTATCTATGAAGTAATAATTTAATTGAGACTTGAAAGGTAAAATTTTATTCCAGAGACTTTCCAAGAGAATACGAAGAACGTTTAACTCTGCAAACCTATTTGTTACTCTCTAGCCAACGAATGATTGGGCCCCGAACGAAGGATAAGCTAGATAGTTCTACCACATCTATGTGCATTTATCAATTCAACTGCAGCTGCTGTGACATTAATGTTGGGTACGCTAGACAGCTTATCCAACGTATCACTTCTGAACGTCTCCCATCGTGGTTTGGCAAAGGACAGACAAAAAAAATCCATCGCTCAATTTTGTCACATTTAGCTGACAGAAGACAAGTAGTTCAGCGAAGAGTTTCTTTTCGGCGAATTCATTTTCATAGCTGTACAATCACAAATATATATGGTTGTTTTGTATGTGTGTGTACATTAAATTTATCAAACGAAAATACAATTAGTAAGTTCAGATGAATTGGATGTTGATATAAGAGGGTAGTAACAAAAGTGATGAGTTGTCACAAACGATTGTTAAAGAAGAGTTACATAATAACATGAATAGTTTAATGAAAGAATTGTACTCAGGGTGTACATGGAAACAAAATATACGGAATTACACAAGGGTTTCACGTAAAAAAAAGCACACAAACAAAAGTTAAGTCAAATCAAGCAAACATACAAGCAAAAGTTAAGTCAAATCAACAGAGTTGTTACCATGGGAGAAGAATTGGTTGAATAATTTTTTTTGTATGCACAGTTCTGGTTCCTCTTGGCTAATGGCTAGGACTTCTGCGATGCAAAGAATAAGGAATCGTACTGTCTTTGGAAGGTTGTTCTTCATATTGTAGATTACTTTGAAGGAGGCGTTTGTTGAGATGGAATGACCGGTGTTGACGAGGTGTTCTATTATTGCACTCGTTATGCAGCCATTACTTCCTTTCTGCAGCCACACTGGATAATGTTCTTTCACCCTTTTTGACAGGATACGCGTTGAACGACCGATGTACCTGTCTCCACAGCAACAGGTGAACTGATAAATACACATAGAAGTGGTCAGGTGTGGGATCTTGTATTTTGGGCTTCTGCAGATCAGCGGGGGACTAGAGAACACTACTCTCAATGTTGCCGCAAGGAAAGTTTTTCTTAAAGAGGTGAAGCTGACTGTGGTCACGTAGTGCAAACAAAAACGAGAGCTTTCATGGTCACTCATTGCATCCCACAGAATCTTTCCTATAGACTTCGTATTCGTCTACTGCACACAGCTGAGGCAAGCGATAGGCATTCAAGCTATTAAGACTAAACTATGCATTAAAAAGAAGTTCGTACAAAGCCACTATCTCATCCTTTTTGGCGTATTAAGACTTAACCAACTGATGATGTCTCCACCACCACCCCTCACCTATATTTCAACCCATCATCTATCATCCCTTAATTTTATCACATCTTCATTAAAACGCATTTTATTTACTTCCCTTACAATCTGGCATTACTTAATCGGTTCATTTGCATTCTCTTTGGATTTATCGACTATTACGTCTACCTGGATATTCGTTTCTTTAATCATGCTGTTTTACCGATATTCTTTTCATCACGGATTGTATCACGTTTTCATCCTTGCTATTCGTAGAACCACTAGTAATATCATTACTATTATTTTGACTGATTGCACAGTTTATATGCACAATCTTATCAACCTATAGACAAAACTCCATGATTGGTTTATATTTGAATTTTTTCCTGTAAAGTTATGTCGGTAAATAATAGTTAATTAGGCCTGATGAGATCTATTTTAAACCACAATATCACTGTTTGCTTAAATGTATCGTTCTACATTAATAGAAAGAGCATACAGGTTATCACAAAGATTGTATTACTTAACAAGTGAACATTGTAAACAAACGATTAATTAGGAAAGTTTATCCCAACATTTGGAATACCAAAAATACCAAGCGGTAATAGCAAAATGCTGAAAACAGTTGTGTTCGGAATTATGTCCAATATAGGAGGAGTGGATAGAGGAGTTTCTTCTGTGTGCATGAATAAAGGTTACAACAATGTGCATAACACGGAGGCTACTTTTAACTTTATAGATAACTTCGTTAACTCTCGCATTCCGCCTATTATTCTCTATTATTCCCCCTTAGTTTTCTCGGGCTACTGAAGAAAGACTATAACATATTACGCAGGATGTCAAAGGTTGTCAACAGGGTAAGCAATGTGCCACTTAACAAGCTTGTTAATATTCTGATTGACAGGCACATGGACTCATGTGAAAAATGGGCTAAATCCATTTTATCTAACTCATACCACCCTCTTCACTCACAACTCTCCCCTTGCATCTCATCAGGCAAAGCCAGAAGCTTATATAGAAAACTATATGCTCGCACTAGTAAGTACAAAAACTCAACCATACCCTACTTAGCTCGTGTTCTGTGCAATAAAGAAAGCATTAGGCGTGACACCTATAATTCATTAAATAGTCAGTAGTACAACTGGACCTCGTCTTTCCAACTCATATCATTTACAGGTACAACATTTTCTTTCTTTCTTTTCCTTTTCTCTCCCTTCTTTTTCCGTTATGTGCTGCTTTCTCTCTTCCTCTCGCTTACGCCAGTAAATATGACAGCACCTACTTTTCTAACACCAAACACTGTTCAACTTTTGCTTTGCTACCGACATGTCAATATGTTATTGTCATAATGAACTGAGATTTCCTTAATCTATGTGGAATTCTATTTATTGATAATGTACTAACTGGATGCAATACTGAAGTAAAAATGCTGAGAATTCCATTCTGTATCACAAGGACTGTTTTGGAATAAAGCAAATTATTATTATTATTACTAATTTTTCCTAAGTACTGTGTCATAAGAGGAGGGGCTTTTGAAAAAATATAACTGATGAACTAGAATTCTGCTGTCAGTACATGGATGATACATTTCTGATTATAAAAAAAATGAGGATGAAGCAAAGAACATTCTGAGAAGATTTAATCAGGTTCATCCTGCAATAAATTTTACCGATGAGAAAGAAAGAGACTCTAGTATTTTATCCCTAGACGTCGTTATGACTAAAAAGAGGACGATACAATAAGAAAAAGTATATATATACATCAAGTGATCAGTACACCCATTTTTTCAGATTCGTGCATTTGAAATAAAAACGCATTCAAGCAAGTGTTAGCTTTACAGAGCAAAGTCCTTTACAGAGTCCCGAAGGCAATCAAGATGCTAAAAGCTGGAAAAGCAGCAGGACCAGATGAAATCCCAGGAGGAGCATTGAAAATGAACTCAGAGACAACAGCGGACTTGATGACGCCACTACTGGAGAAGGTGTGGAAAGAAGGCAAGGTATCCGAGGATTGGAAGAAAGGATACTTATTCAAGCTACCAAAGAAAGCAGACTTAAGTCAATGCAAGAAATGGCGCGGAATTATTCTCCTGTCCATCCCAAGCAAAATACTAAGCCGCATCATCCCGGAAAGAATCAAACACGCCTCACTGGATGAGAAACGTCGACTGCAATAGGCTGGATTCAGTAGAAACAAGTCATGTATTGATCAAATCACCACATTACAGAACATCATTGAACAGAACTTGGAATGGCAGTCACCTCTCTGTCCCGACTTCATCGACTTTGAGAAGGCCTTCGACAGCGTCGATCGAGAGGTGCTTTTGCAACTACTTCGCAACTTCGGGGTGCCACCGACAATTATACATCTCATCCAACAGCTGTACGACAATGCTCCATGCTAAGTAATCCACAACGGGAAACTCATGGAATCCCTCGAAGTGAACACGGGAGTAAGACAAGGCTGCCTACTATCGCCAATGATTTTCCTGATTGCAGTAGACTGGATAATGCGACAAAGAGCGGGCAATGAGGAAACAGGGATAAAATGGACTCACACAAAAAACTTGGAGGATCTGGACTTTGCCGATGATATATGTCTGATTTCCCACAAACTGGAAGATCTGCAAGCGAGAAGCAACAAGTTGGCCATAGAAGAAGCATCAAAGATAAGACTTCATGTGAACATAGAGATAACAGAGGAGATGAAGATTCCTGAACAACACCACCAACAGCAACAACAACAGACATCAATCAGCATAAATGGGCGGAACCTGAAAGAAACAACCTCTTTTACCTACCTGGGAAGCACCGTTTTAACTACAGGCTGATGGAACTGACGAGGATATCGAAACAAGAATCGGAAAACCAAGACAAGCTTTCAATACTCTCAAATCTGTTTGGAGGTCAACAGCACTCAACAGGAAAAATAAGATGCAGATTTTCAACTCCAATGTGAAGTCAGTGCTACTCTATACGGAGAGATCAGAGACTTGCACTGCGCGTCATAAAGAGCATCTCAAACAAACTACAGACCTTCATTAACAGTTATCTTCGCTCAATACTCAAGATCAGATGGCCTGTCAGAAAAGATCAGCAACAGAGATCTCTAGCATTGAGCGAACCAACCAGGAACCGGTTGTGAAACAAATCGACAGGAAGAAATATAGTTGGGTGGATTGGCCATACTCTGAGGAAAACATCAGGTGACATCACACGACTGGCCACTGCTTGAAGGGAACCAGAATGGGAGGCAGCGAGTTGGTCTTCAGTGCAAGGGTGGATTGGAGGAGGTCATGTGAAGAGGAGATGAAAACGTGTGGGCAGACTTGGAGCCAGGTGAAAACTCTAGCAGAGAACCGAACGCAATGGAGACGCGCAGCTGAAGCCCAATGATCCTCTAGGAATTAAAGGAAACAATAATAATAATATAATTTGCAGGGCAAGAACAATCTGCTATGATGTATGTGTCAGTGAAGAGCTTAATATCACCAAACAGTTGCTGAATGAGAACGGTTATCCAGAAAAATTGATTGATAAGAAAATGAATCAAAAGTCAAGGTAGGCCAGAGTACCAACAATTCCAAAAAGGACCTTATTCTGACAACTTAAATTCCTCGGTGATAGTGACGTCAGTGAGATATTAACATAACGCCTAAGGAATACGACGGTAAAAAGAGCAACCAATGCTGTTGAATTATGCTGTGCCTTCAAAACCACCTTTATTTTACGCTTGGGAGTTAAAGACAAACTGCCTAATTTCGCCTTTTCTCTGTGTATCTACCAGTTTGACTGCTCCTGTGTAAGCAATTACATAATTTGGTTTTTTCCCAGCCAGAACTTTTTGGTGCTAATTCTTTCTGCTCAGCATGCCATTTGATCTTCAATGTAGAGTCAGAGAAGACAACTGTTAATAAAAGTGTCTAACTTGTTGGAAATCCTTTTCTTGACATGCTGGTTAACTTTCTGAATCATATTAAAGATGTGACTAGCTTATCATTGATGTTGAAAATCCGAATCTTGCTATTTATGCTGAGGAGTGCAGAGGATTTCCAAACTGGTTTCAGGCTGATGAAGGTGTGTCTCTCTTGCCTTTCCAATTCTGGCCGGCTAGCTTTGATATCTTCATCCGTTCCGATTGCCTGTGGTTGAAACGATAATTCCCAACGAGATAAGTGAAGAAGGTTGCCTCTGTTAAATCTCTTACGTTGATGGTGATTAGTAATGGTTGTTGTTGCTGTTGACTGGCTGTCTTCATCACTTCCATCCTCTCTTGTTTGGTTGCATTTTCAGGCAGTTTACTACTCTTCTCTATATAGCAAGCTTTGACAATCACCAAAGCTTTCTCTAAAGAATTTGAGGGCTTGAAAAAGACTTTAATATTGTATGAAGCAAGTACTCTTATATCCTTTCGACGTGAAATGGCTATCATCGATACCTAAGATATATGGATTTCCCTTTTTCTCTTCCCAAAACTTTAATTTAGAAGCTTTTCCAGATTATTATTGTTATTAATATTGTTCCATTAGGTTCCTAGTGGAACATAGGGCTTCAACTGCACGTCTCCACTTGCTTCTGTCTTTTGCTGTACTTTTCACCTGCATCCATGTTAGTCCATACTGTTTCAACTCTTCTTCACACGATCTCCTCCGTGTCACCCTTGGACGTCCCACTACTCGCCGCCTCCCTTTCAGGTTCCACTCGAGCGTTGACCTGATGCGCGATGTCACCCAACGGCCTCCTCAGCCAGTGAGTGTCCAATCCATCTCCACTTTCTCCTGCATATTCGTTGTTTTGTTCGTTCCCATAGTTTCTTGTTGGTGATTCTTTCCGGCCATCTGATCTTGAGTATAGAGCGAAGACAGTTAGTTGTTGATAAAGGTCTGCAACAGGCTGTTGTGAATATTATTTGTGACCCGCCAAGTTTCTGATCCGTATAGCAAAACTGACTTGACGTTTGTATTGAAAATCTGAATTTTGTTGTTGATGCTGAGTGACGAAGACTTCCAGATTGGTTTGAGGTTGATGAATGTGTTTCTCGCCTTCCCGATTCTCGATTTGACATCCTCGTCCGTTCCTCCTGTAGCTGAGACAATGCTCCCTAGATAAGTGAATGAAGTAACCTCTTTGAAATCCCTCCCGTTGATGGTGATTGACGCTGGATGTTGCTTCTTTTGTTGTTGTTGTTGGTTGGTGGTTGGTTATTTTCATAACCTCCGTCTTGTCTATGTTCACCTGCAGTCCTGTCTTCGCCGGCTGCTTCTTCGACCAGTTTGTCGCTTGTTTTCGCTTGTAAGTCTTCCATTTTGTGTGACATCAAACAGAAATCACTCACTCGCGAAATCCAGGTCTTCTAGATTCTTCAAGTCGGTCCAGGATATCCCTGTCTTCTCGTTTCCCACTGTCTGACGCATAATCCAGTCCACGACAATTAGGAATATCATTGGTGATAATAAGCACCCTTGTCTGACTCCTGTGTTCACTCCAAACGCCTCGTGCGTTTCCCGTTGTGGATCACTTGACATGTGCTGTTATCATACAGCTGTTGAATAAGGTTGATGAATATTTGTGGTAAACCGTCGGATTCGAGTAGTTTCCAAATTACTTCGCGGTCAACGCTGTCGAAGGCCTTCTCAAAGTCTATGAAGGAAGTTGAGGTAGAGATTTGATTGCCATTCCATGCTTTGTTCGATGATGCAGAGTTGCAATTTGGTCAGAACATGATTTGCGTTTCCTGAATCCAGCTTGTTCTGGTTGGAATTCTGTATCCAGTGTGTCTTTTATTCTCGCCAGGATGATGCGACTCAGAATTTTACTTGGCGTCGACAGCAGCATGATTCCTCGACTTTTTCAGATAGTCGTTCCCATTTTCAGAAAAAGTTTGTTTTGAAGTTTATAACAGTTAAGTATGTGTTTGTTTCTGCTATATGATTTGTTCAAAATGATATGTATATATATACTCTTATCAATAAAAGAAATACGAGGCTAAATCGATGTGTTCCATACATGAGTAGATGAACAACATGAACAAAATGAACTCATTAACCCCCGTCCCTCGTCTTTTTATTGCTCTTCCCTTCTTAACAAAATAAAAGTGAACAAAATGAGACAAACAAGTGGTCATTCTGTTTTCCTTAAATCAAATAGGCTATTCAATAAACACAATATATGGATAAGAAACTATGATTGTTTAAAGTAACCACTGCATAATCTTTTCATTTCAACCATTGAACATTGAATATATATTGAACTAGTTTAACAAAATCAGTCTGTCTTTTTCATTATAAATATATATGCTTTTGTTCATTCAATGATGCTTTGATTTGTATTCCTTGAAATGTCCGTATTCTGTCAAAATTAAATGATGTATAACCTGAAAATACTAGAAAGGTCAAGTTGAAGAAGATAAAATTGAATAATTCAATATTTATTTATCAATATCATTATCTTGGTTCAGGGAATCTTGAAGGTCAAGTTGGAAGCTTCTAAAACAACTACAAACAGACCACTATTCAACAGTCAGATACTGAAAGGTATTATGACGCTGTGAAGGTGATGGTCAAGGAGAGAAGAGGCAAGACAAGGAGCGTCTGTCAACATACATCTGAAAGCTAGTAGAAGAGAGGATGATGGTGAAACAGAAGATGAACCAGTAAAAGATAGGCAACACAAGTAGCGGCTGAGCTCAGTGTTCACCGACAATGAATAAAGAAGTGAAGAAGAGTGCTAGGTAAAAGTGACCTCAGAACAATAAATCAGACAACCAGGGTTCTATCCGGAATCAGATCAACCCAGATGATGAAATCTATCAAAGATCTTCAAGGGAACCTAATTACCGAGGAGGAGAAACAAATAAAACAACAGGCTGATCAGCCCAAAGGACTCTTTAATCGACCATCAACTGCAACTCACCCACAAATACCGCCACCACCAACCGCCCGCACATAACTGTCTGACAGTGGAAACCAATCCTCCAATGAGAGTAGAAATCCGGACTGAGGTAAATCTAACGAAGTGTAGCCGGGAAGGCAACCGGACCAGACGGAATTCCCCCGAAGCACTGAAAACGGGCTCAGAGACCAAGGCAGATGTGCTCTCGCCATTATTGCAAAAGGTGTGGAAGGAAAGAAAGGTGAATAACGACTGAAAGAAAAGCTGGCTACTTCGCCAAGCTGCCAAACAAGGGCTACTTACGCCTCTTTCTGTGCAGGAACTGGCGTGGAATAAGGCTGTTGTCTACGCCAAATAAAATACTAAGTCTGATAGTGCTGTGGAGGACAAAACATTCAAATAATGCAGGACTCGGCTCAGCGGATTCAGGAAATGCAAATCATTTGCTGGTCGAACTGCGACTCCGCAAACCATTAACAAATAGAGCATATAATGGTAGTAAGATCACCACCCTAACTTCATCAACACTGAAAAGGCTTTTGACAGCGTCAACTTTGAATTAATTTGGGAACCTCTTCAACACCATGGAGTGCACTGTTGCAAGTTTTGGTCAGCCTCATTCAACACCTATATGACAATGCCACATGTCAGGTAATCCACAGCGTAAAACTCAGTGAAGCTTTTGAAATGAATACAAGGGTAAGACAAGGCTACCTACTTTTACTAATGATGAAGATGTCAAAGCCAGTCAGGATCAGAAAGGAAGACAAACCTTCAGATTTATGAAATCAGTTTGGAAATTTTTGCTGCACACAGTTATCAGAAATAATAAAATTCGAATTTTTAACGCCAAGATTAAGTCAGTCACTTTTTCCTTAAAAACTAAGAAGACACACACCACTTAAAGCATCTCCAACAGGCTGCTGCTGAATTTTATGAGCAACTGCCTTCATTGTCCCCATCCTGAAGACCAGACTGCATGGTGGTGAGAAGGAGGTAGCAACAAGAAAATTTGGGAACTAACCAATTGCTCAACAGATATTCTGAAGGAAATAGATTTAGACTGAATAAACACTAAGGAGACTGTCGGATGACATCGTGAGCCAGGTCATTGTCTGTTTGTCTGTTTTCGACATAGAACTTTGCACTGATAAGCAGCAGTTCAAGTCGCCACACTCCCTCCATGTACCACACAAAACAAGAGAAGAAAGTGGGAGAAATGCATAATTGAGAGACAGTAAACAGAGGTGTGAGACAAAGGAATAGTAATAACGAAGAACAATATAGTTTCATTGGAAATTATAAGTTACAAGGAGTGGATGCATCTGCGCCATGGAGAACGATTTTGAGCCATATCACCAGTTGTTTCCAACCATTGGTTTCCGCCGTCCCGGGGACCCCAACCAGGAAGACTACACCTTCCTACGTGGCTTAAACTAACTGTTGTGGGTTTCATTGACTGATGAAGTCATGTTTTGGTTTGACCGCCGCTAGCTCTTTTTCAGCCTGACCCTATGTCAGTTAAAATTACCCGTCGGTCATCACTCAACCAGAACTCTAGTGTGAAACTACCCGCAGGCGTCAGTTAAAGGGTGAAGTGCAAGCAGGATATCAGAGACTTTGAGCAACCATGTGACCAGCGAACACGACTGAAAATAACAGGGTAAAGTGTAGATCTACTATTGAAGCCCTATGTTCCACTTAGAACCCAAGTGAATATTAATAATAGTCAGTAAAAATTAAAAACAAGCGAAACATTTTCAAAATTAGTTTTTTTTGCTGGGATTTTATTGATTTAAGCATTGATCACAATTTTTAAAACAAGTAATTCATAGTATTAGAGTAAAAGTTTATAGATCCTATGCTCTTTGAGTACAGAAGCGAATGGTGGTCATCTTGAATCTACCAAGATAATATCTATTTAAGAAAATACGTTGAATGGCAATTCGTTTTGCTACCAGCAACACCAACATATAATCTGTTTAAAGAACCCTTTAGAAAACTCGGATATCTAATAGATTAATGTGACTATTCTATCAGTTCATCAATCCAATTTTTAGAGAAAAATCAAAAACATTCAAGTGGATAACAATGAAATATTGGTGTCCTTTGATGATGTCACAGCATTATATACTTCAATTAGTCCGAAACTAGCAAAAAACTGTGCAGCAATTACTCTATAGTGATGAAAACATAAAAACGCAAAGTTCAACTTGGATAGAACTCACAGAATTTAGCATTCAAAATATTTCTAGTTCAGTGATCAGATATACGAACAGATAAAAGGAATATCAATGGTAACATTGAGAGTAGTGTTCTCCAGTCGCCCGCTGATCTGCAGAAGCCCACAGGACAAGATCTCGCACCTAACAACTTCTATATGTATATATCAGTTCACCTGTTGCTGTGGATACAGCCGGGTACATCGGTCGTCTGACGCGCATCCTGTCCAACCTGGCTGCAGGAGGGAATTCGTGGCCATATAAGGAGTGCAATAATCGAACATTTCGTCACCGCTGGTCATTCCATCTCAACAAATGCCTCCTGCTTCATAGTAATCTACAAAGTTCAGAATAATAACCTACCAAAGAAAATACGTTTCCGTCTTCTTTGCACTACAGAAGCCCTAGCCATTCATTCAGTTAGAAGAACCAGAACTATCCATACAAAAGTAAAATTATTCAGCCACTTCTACTATCATGGTAACAACTATGTTGATTCGACTTTTTTTGTATGTTTATTTTTCTAACTACTTAAAACTCTTGTGTAATTCCATATATTATTTTGTTTGCTTGTACGCCCTGAGCTCAACTCTTTCATCAAACTATTCATGTTATTACGTAACTATTCTTTAACATTCGTTCGTGACAACTCATCACTTTTGTTACTACCCTCTTATATCAACATCCAATTCATCTGAACTTGCTAATTGTATTTTCGTTTGACAAATTTAATGCACACACTGAGACAAAACAACAATGTATATCTGCGATTGTACAGTCATGAGAATGGATTCACCGAAAAAGGACTCTTCGCTGCACTACTAGTCTTCTGTTAACCATTGATATCGTCCATATAACATCTGGAGCCATTATGGACAGATTAGAACCAATAGCCCTATTTACGTTCAATTAAACCAAAACTCTAGGTTCGTTACGTTGATGATACATTTGTAATAATTACGAAAAATGATTTGAAATATACTCATAAACAATAAATTTGAAGACATTAAATTCACAAGAGAAGAAGAACTAGACAACAGAAATCTTTACTCAGGTGTCTTAATCAAGAGAACAAATACACCAGAAATTTAGAAACATTGGTACACAGAAAATCAATGCACATAGATCAAATACTCAACTCTAATAGCAATAAGCCAATTATTCACAAAAATTAACCGTGTGCAGACATTATTTGAAAGAGTCCACTCACACTGTAGCACTCCGGTGTTGAAGAGACTCGACAGGAAGTATCTCTTAACTGAAAATAACAAACTGCCATACATAAAAAGGTATCTCTGAAATAACGGTTAGAATACTAAGCCGGCACAGTCTCTTCATTCAGTATTGCGCAGACTAAAGGTTCCAACAGAAAAAGAAGATATAATTAATATCATTTTCAAAATAAATTGTGCGTCAGTGGTACAGCGGTAGAAGGCTCGCCAACAACGCATTTGGTCCGGGTTTCGATGCCTGGTAGGCGCATTCCTTTACCTTGCTTAGCCAGTAAATACACTGTTAAAGCGGGGAGGTTGGGTGGGCATGAGGCTTGCAAACCCACCCTGTAAAATAAACACCACTACTACCGAAACTTCAAGCCTCTAGCTTGAATCCCACTTAGGGAACGTAAAGGAATAAAAAATAATAATAAATTGCATGAACTGAGATAAACACTACATTAGCCAGAGTGAGTGTGTCCTTCAGATTCAAATCCAAGAACAGAAATTAATTGTGAAAAGGCATGATATGGATTCTCTCATATCGATGCATGTGTAGATAATTATGGACATCAATCTGATTGGCAAAATATAGAAATTTTAAACAGAGGAAACACCAAAAGTGCTAACCTTAATGTTGCTCAATCTATTATACCACCTAAGACGTGATGTAGAAAGAACGCAGCTAGCCAGAGTTTTCATGCCTTCCACTTCCAATGGGCATTTCTCAACAAAATTACAGAGGACGAGAAGAATTGCTGGGCAGTAGACACCGCTTTTGGTCGACAGTCAGCTGGATATCACTTCTACACCAGAGATAGCATAGGTTATCCAGTGTTAAACGAGCCTGCCTTCTATATCCTTAATAAGATTTCGTCAGTAATCAACCTGCTGAGGCTAATGCAAATTTATTCATTTAGTAGCCATCAAGAGGCTGGAGAATGATATTCAGATTATGAAATTTCTAGGGATTTAGATGAATGCGAAATGTCAAATCTTATTGATAAAAACAAAAGAAAATGATAAATTCACGCATTATGCATAAAAGACAAAGGAGGGGAAATAAGGCAAAAAACGTCAATCCTTTTTCTTATCAAAGAGGTTATTCAGTAAACATTAAAGATAAAAATCGTGACTGATTAAAGTGAATGCTGAATAACCTTTTTATTTCAAGCATTGAACATTGAATGTTGAACGAGTTTAACAAAATCAACCTGTCTCTTTTCATTATTTATACAATGATGATTTGATTTGTAGCTTGAAACATCTTTATATCATCATAAATAAGTTATTCAACGTCTTAAAACAATACAAAGGTTAAATTGTAGATAGACTAATTCATAGGAGATGAAAGGGAAACTCAATGATATTCAACTAGAGAATGATGAAACGATGGTTAGCTTTGATATAAATAGTCTTTACACGAATATACCAATCAATATGCTCACCTAAGAAGTAGTTGAAAAACAACTAACTGCAGATCCTGAACTCAGCCATAGGACGGAGCTGCGCATTAAGGAAATCATCTTAGGAATTCAGTTATGCTGTCGCACATCTACTACCTTCAAATTCCAAGGCAAAATATATAGACAAACAGAAGGTGTAGCAATGGGATCGCCAGTATCCCTTATTGTAGCAGACATATTTATGGACAGCTGGGAAAATATTGCTCTTAATGTATTCACTCTTACTCCAAAAATATGGTAGAGATGTGTGGATGACACTTTCACACACACTGTTAATAATAGAACATATCTATAGCATCTTCACACATATAAACTCACCAGTGTAGGGGATAAAATTCACATTTGAATCATAAAATGAACAAGGAGAATTGGCCATGAAGTTGGATTGTAAAATAAAAGGAATAGAAGAAAGTAAACTGCAAGAACGGAAGATCTGAAGTCTCAAATGTCAGGAAAATCACATTGACGAGAAAGCTTGTCTCCATTCAACTAGATTTTAAGGGGAAATATTACAGCAATTGTCAACAGAAGACCGAGGACGTCACTAGGCAGAGCCTATCCTGTAGCTAAGCTCGTTCCCGTCTATCGAACAACTTGCTCTTTGGTGCAATCAGTAGTCGATAGATATCCTTTTCATGTAAGCACCAACTATGTAAACAAATTTACATGTATCTGCGGGAGCAGTTAAATTGGAAGAAGAGAAAGAAGGGCATATCTACGATTTTATGAACACGCACCAAAAAGCTTATGTCTAAAGGGAACAAATGCTTTAAACAGTGCCATCTCATCTCTTTGACAAGGGTCATGGAGTGGACGCCACAAGATCGTTCAAAATTATAAATAGGTAAAAGAGTTCAGTTCTCTTCAAGTTTGTCAAAGCGATCTGCATCAAACACCTGAAACATGACTTATCAGTTCTGTTAGAAGCAGTTATCAGTCTCTCTTTGACCTGGTAACTGGATAATTTCAAAAAGCCCACATGAACTGGGCAATTCATCAACTTTCAAAGCTTCGTACCACTAAGCAGAAATAGAAACCTGATATACGCTCTTTCCTCGAGGATTCGGAAGATATGCAGCGAGGAATTGATCGAAGAAGAACTGCTTAATCTCCAAAAAACCCTGATGGAAAACGGTTTCCCGCCTAAGTTCATAGACAAGAATCTCAAATCTAAGAAGACTTCTGAAGATGTCCAATCCGTCCCAAAGAAAATACTTCTGCTTAATCTAGAATTCAAAGGTGATATTGAAGCAGAAATCCTTCACAAACGTCTCTGCAAATCGCTGAGGAAAACATACTTCGCCGCAAGCCTACGACTGACGTTTTCCTGCAAGGATCTGATCAACCAGAACGCGAAAGACAAGCTGTCGCATTGGGCCACTTCAACGTGCATATACCAGTTTACTTACTCTTGTGGAGCTGAGTACATCGGCCGTACCATGCGCCAACTTGGAAAACGCGCTCGTGAACACTACCCAGCCTGGCTAGTAAAAGGAGAGCAAAAACGTGTATACAGTACAGTGACGGAACATCTGGTCAACTCAGGACATTCAGAGCCTTTCGAAAAGTCCTTCAAAGTAATACACAAGATTCAATCAAACCTGTCAAAGGGAGTGAAATCGAGACATTTCGGCGTAGCTGAGGCGTTAGCTTTCCAGGAACTCAAACCCACACTTTGTATCCAAAAGAAATACGTCCAACCCCTGTCCCTGCCATGGCCATCGTAAACAGGTAAATTTTTTAATAATGACCATCCCATTGCCTTTCTTATCTAAACTTCCTGTTTATTCATGTTATTTTAAGTTTTCTTTATCTCTGTCTACACTACTATACTTTTATATCTACACTTCCTGTTTATTTAGTCATTTTACTATTTCTACATATTTAATCCCTGACTGCATAAACAATTACTAATCACACTAGTTTTTTATCCAAACATCCTGTATATTTTGTTATTTTTACATTTCTAACCCCAATTGCACAATGTCAATCTTCTCAATAATTATGATGCTACTTTGTTTGAGTTTTATCCTTCCCTTATTCTGTTTATTATGGCATACTAATTCCTAATTGTAATTTTTATTAATTTAACCCCTAACCAGAAATTATTCCGGAACTTTCCCATCCATTTGATATAAATACACGAATGTACAGCCTAGATGATGACTTCGTCGAAAAGAAAGTTTTCTTCGCCGCAACTGTTTTTTTTTTTATTCCCTATAATTTCAGTTCTCTTTCATCTGATTACGTAATGTCGAAAGTGTCCATTGAGTATGATCATTATTGTTCGGAATAGTGTTTAACATTGTATATGCATATATTGATTGATTTTTGTTTGAAGATGAACTCTGTGCAAGTAGATTAAAATTGTTTTTGTAGATATACTTAATAATGACTGTGGCCTGTAAGCAGCCAGCTGATGAGAAGCCAACGAAATAAATTATTGTGTCTGAAAAAAATGTGGACAATAAGTCACGTTAATTTTTATTTTGCTTAAGCTCAATAAAGTGACAGATTCTGATACAAATTTGATAAGTGACACATTTTTTCTGCAGAAATGCAAATTCTTCTGAAGTCGAAAGGCAGCAGTCATTGCCTGTCAAATGTCCAGATCAGAGAGATTGTGGATCTACTGGTGATTTCAAGAAACTGCGCCTTACACCCAGAATATTATGTGCAGTAACCGACGCGGAATATCAGAAAATGGAAGGACAATATTGTTGTTCATCCCTTCATCGATTACGAAACAGGATTACACGTAACTTCGTGGAAAGTTTGTGTATAAACGTTAATAAAATGAATACTAATCATATTTCTGCAGTCCTCTGAAAACCAACATACAGTGAAGCAACTTTTGCCACTTCTGTTTCCCACCAAATGGAGGTCACTTCGACTAAATAAACCATTTAATGTTCATCGAAATTGACATCGTCATTCGCCTCCTACCAAATGTGTGAAGTTACAGTGTAATAGAGTAAACAGTAGATTTATTGAATAGTCAGTGAAGAGTAAGTAACTTCATGTCTCTTAGTCCTTAGTATCAGTGTTGACTCAATCCGACCAACCACATTCGCTCTGTGATTGCTAACGTAGATGACTTGCAACCATGGTGCACTTTGGATTAACGTCAGCATGGGTTCCAACCCCTGAAGGGAAACGAGCTCCTTCAATTTTGCAGATACATCTTGCTGTGGCTGGTGAATGTCAACTAGCACGAAACGTACTTAAACCGTAATTATACAAACTGATGCGTTTTCTAGTGATTATCATCTTATTATATCTTTTCTACCCGATTTTCGCGATTATTAAACATTATGATTTTTTAATTTGAACTTTGACCTGAAGTATTTCTAGAATAGTACCACTACCTTTCTTCTGTCTATTACACTTAGTAATTTTAGTAATTTGACCTTTGACTGGAAATAGTTCTGGATCTTTCCCACACATTTAATATAAATACACGAATGTACAGCCTAGTTCATGACTTCGTCGGTGATGATCACCTCTTGCCGATTACCTCCAACTATCCAATATAAACAATTCGTAGTACACCGTGATAGCGAGCCACCTAATGGCATGGTGGCTACATTTCAAACTTGACTGATAGAATTCAGTCTGCATCGAAGAAAAGATTAGACACATTACACTAGTAACCGACTAGCGTCCAATCGCGAGGCCGAATAGCTCAGTGGTAACGTCTCCGAATGCAGCGCTGTGTGACGCGAGTTTGAATCTTAGAAGGGACATCAGTTCCTTCAAGATTGCAGATACGCCTTGCTGACTAGTGAGCTCAGACTAGTATGAAATCTAGTTCCAAAGCTTCCTGCTGATTGCCTTCAACCATCTAATATCAGCGTTGAGTATCTTCAACCCGCAACTCGACAAGGAACTGACGTTCCCCTCTAGAAATGGAAATACGTAGCCCAGTATTTCAGTTATACACATTATCAATGAGCTAATCAAAAAATTCGTTGTTGACTTTCAAGATACCTTGTGCCTAGAGATCGATTATTCACTATTCTATATCTAGTTTTGAAGAAACATTTCACTAGTTAATGTCTCATTTGCTCTTTCTGTACATATATACACATTGCTAAATTTAAGGATAAATTGATATATTATATTATCTACCTAATGGTGAATATTCGATCTGTTTTAATGCATAAAATATTGAGGAAAGTGATTGTGTAACCAATTACAGTTTCTGTCGTGGTAATCAACTTTGGAGATAGAAACACACACATATAACTAGTAAAATTTAGAAAGTAATTCGTATCAGCAAGCAGGTGTGCAGCGGAATATTAAAAAAAACAGTCAAAGCTTCGAAGTAGGTAAAAGTGAATATGAGGTGAAGCGAAATGTAGTAAAGATATGAATATAAAAGCTGGGAAAAGAACATAAATTAAGGGTTTTTATAAAAAGGAAAGAAGACAGAATCGAAGAAGAGTATGGAAAAACGTTTCCATGCAAAGATGATGTCCGTAGCAATTCTAAATAGACACAAACCAGAATACTTTCACTTATGCATTTTTCTATGTACTATCAAGCTTAGGCTGATCACTTCAAAGAACTCTTAAACTGACTGTCACCTGCATTTCATCCAGAAATGCTAGCGGACAGCAATTCTCCAGAAAAAAGAAGCCTTGAGTGAACTTAATCAGCTGAAAGCGGGTAAGGCAGCAGGACCAGATAAAATTCTTCTTAAGAAATAGAAACTGCTGAGTATATACCTATGCCATTATTACGAACTTTTCAGAAGAAAGGAAAATTGCCTACGGATTAGAAGAAAGACTGCCCTGTCAATCTTCTGAAAAAGGGAGACTTAAGCCTTCGCAAGAACTGAATCCTCTTTTGCGTTCGGGAGTAAAAGAGGAACTGTCTAATTCCACCTCTTCCATGTGTATCTACCAATTTAACTGCTCCTGTGGAGCCAGTCACATAGGCCGTACAAGTAGGTGTGTTTCTCGTCGGATTTCTCAGCATCACCATATGTGGTTAAGCGAAGGACGAGCGAACATTATTTGTAGCACTATTCTATCTCATCTTGTGGATACAGAACACAAGATTAATGTCAACGAGGCTTTCAAATTCATTTACCGCCTACCAACAAATCCTAATTTTGCCTTTAGAGTTCGTTTACTAAATAGTGCTGAGGCTGTTGGGATCCACATTAAGAAGCCTAAGTTATGTGTTCAAAAGAGACTGGTTCAGAAATCGTCCTTACCTTGGCCATCTAGGTTCGAATGATCCTCAAAGTTTTGTAGAAATTTCCTTAATTTTAGTTGATATTCTATTTGCTATTATATCGTTATTATTATTTTCATTTAAACATCTTTGATGAACTGTAATTCCGCTGATCTTACTTAACAAGTCGGAAGTATTTACAAACACCAATATTGTTATTGACTACTATTCTAGAATATTCTATGTATATACACATATGTATAGTTATAGAGCCATAAGAAAACATTATCGAAAAGGATATTCTTCGCTCAATTATTTTGTGTTTTATAAAATAAACATCATTTTAGAGAGAATAAAATGATGCTACGTATACAAAACGCCGCCAGGAGCAAGCTGCATTCAGAGAAAGTAAATCACGTATACATTGAATCGCAACACTATGCTTCATCATCCGATGGAGCATACAACGGCAGTCAGATCTCAACATCAGCTTCATAGACTTTGAAAAGGCCTTCAGTAGTATTGATCTAGAAGTGATTTGGAAGCTATCTGGACAAAACACAGATCACCCTGCTAGTGAAACCGGAATTGCAGTTGTGAACAAGAGGAGATCGTGTATGGAAGAGATGAGAGGTTATGGTCAATCGTGGGGCTAGTTGAGGAGGACTGAAGAGAACAGCGTGGAATGGTGATGTTCCACTCAGAAACCAGCAGGAACAGTAACAATAATATTAATACTATTTCTGAGACACAATGTCGCTTCGTATTTTTGAACACTGGCATATACAATCATGCCTGTTTGGTCGATTTTGTTTCGTCTTGATGAATACTTATATTGTCGGTGTTTAGGATAGTAGTAACTTGTTTCTGAAACGTTGAAGACATGCATAATGGAATTCGAGAGGTGACGTTACTAAAGTTTGACAGACCCTACTAATTGCTGCCATTCAAGATGACAAATTTAATATGAGGCTTTACATGAGTGGATCAAATTGAATAGAGTACACTTGTCATTTCAGCACAAAAAGTCTGCAGTGAATTCACAAACATACATTATCACAACAACTTGAGGATAACAGATATAAATGAGTATTCGAAATGTCTGACACTGGTTACAGTAGTGTATTTCTGAATTTTTCGATGAGTGCAGACGCAGCGGATAAGTTTTGTTTCGCATCTAAACAGTCTGTGGTACTCAAAAATCGTTTCTGGCTTTACTAGCTCTTTGAAGGAAACTGTATTTATCAGCGACTTCTTTATTTCGTCATCGCATGAAAGTTATGTATTTATATCTTGAGACGGTCATCATTCCTCTGGAACTATCTCAAGTTCCGAAATAAGGTTAAGTTCTTATGTCTTCAAATATGGTTGACGGACTGGTACTACGTCTCACTCATGTCTGAGTTGGAAATTGCACAACTTCAGTATTGCTGCAGCTTAGGATGTGTCACTTCAACGTCTAGGTTAACTGTTCTGAAAAGTGACGAAAATTTTATCTGTTTCAAGACAGAGTCAGACATCTTTTATTTAAATTTCATTATTGAATTTTAGTGATTTGAATGGACTTGTATAATGCTGGCCATTTCACACTGAGTGATTCGACAAATTCGGTTGACTCGCAGCTTTGGGTCTAACTGGATACAGCGCCAATCAGCTTGACTGTGAACGAGTAGAAAAGCGGATTGATGTTTAGATCGCTTTGATCAAGCCAGCAAGCCTTAATAGTCAACGTTAATAGTTTTCAACCGTACATATCAAGCAGTGAAATATAATGCAACCTGCTTATTAACATTATTAGTATTATTACTCCCTTAGGTTCCGAGTGGAACACCATAAGGCTTCAACAACAAATCTCCACTCTTTTTCTATTTTCTGCTGTCCTCTTCATCTGCTTAGCTCCACGATTGCCCATAATCTGACATCTCCTTCTTCCAACACATGATCTTTTCCATGTCACACTCGCACCGATGACCCATATGTCGCTTCCCATTGGGAATCCATTCGAGCGATGGCCTGCATTGCGCGTAATGTCATTCGATGGCCTTCTCAGAGGTGTGTGTCCGATTCATCTCCATTTTCTCCTCCATATTCGGTGAGCAGTTGGCTCTTGGTTGGCTTGATGTCAGCCAGAATTTCTTGATGTTAATTCATTCTAGCTCAGTCGGCTTGCCATCAGTTTGATAAATGTCTGCAACTGCCTGTTGGATGCGCGGTGTACGTTTCTCACCCGTATATTGGAGCTGACTGACTTCACATTGCTATTGAAAATCCGAATCCTGTTCTTTATGCTGGCTAAGTGAGTGCATGCGATTTCCGGAATGGTTTCAGGTTGATGAAGTCGTATCTTGCCTTTCCGATTCTGACTGGCTGGCTTTGATATATTCATTCATGCCATTTGCCTGTGTTTGAAACCGTGGCTCCAGGCTGGATAAGGGAAGGCAGGAAGTAACTTCTGTCAAATTTCTCCCGTTGATTGTGATTAGCGCTGGTTATTGTTGCTGTTGGTTGGTAAAGGTTGATAAAGAATTGGGAACTGCACGTCATAGTGTTGAAGTAGTTTCCAAATTGCGTCTCAACCAACGCTGTAGAAGGCCTTTTTCGAAGTCGACCAAATTAGGTGCATGTTTGACTAACATTTTAAGCTTTTTTCGATGACGAGCTGCAATTTGCTCAACACATGATTTGCTTTCCCTGAATCCAGCTTGTTCAGCGTGTGGGGAGGGTTGGAGTTCTGCATCTAGAGCATCTTTTATTCTCTCCAGGATGACGCTACTTAGTATTTTACTTCGCGTGGACAAAAGCATTATTCCACGCCAGTTCTTGCACAGGCCTAAGTCGCACTTATCTGGCAGCATGACCAATCGGTTAGCATCTTTCCTCCCTTCCACACCTTTTGTACGAATGGTTTGTCCACATAAACTGTAACATTAGGATGCTTTTCACTTATCTGGACAGAATCCTTCCAACTGCAGGTGACACAGATGAGAATTTCAAAGCCGGTCAGGACTAGGAAAGTGAGGCAGGTGACCATCGCTCTGAAAATCTTGCGGACAATTAAAGCGCTTATTATAAGGAGTGAGATCAGAATTTTCGACACCACTGCTTAGTCAGTGCCTCTATATGATCCACAAACTCCGTGCACACGTCTGAAAGGGTTTTTTCAACAGCGTGCCTCAGACTTCCATCAGCTGATACCTTCGATTGATCAGTTGGCTAGCTGTAAAGCATGATCAACAAGGTACCACTGTATTGGCGAACCTGCCAACTCAATAAATAAGCACAGGGAAATGAAGATAGATTGGATATAGTCTGAGGAGACCTATACGTGATGTTACGCACCAGTTACTCAAGTGGATCTCGAGTGGAAAGCAATGAGTTGGGCTACTGAGTGTAACATAGGGAAGTTCATGTGATGGGGAAAGAAACAGCTTGTGTGCATCTGTGGAGTCAGCTAGAAGTGATGTATGACAGTCACGTGTCTTCTAAAACACCTTGTTCCATTCTGAATACAGCTAATTAATTATAAATATTAGCATTTTTCCTTGAACTTAGCAACACTACAGGTTATCATTGAACAGAGCTTGGAATGGTAGTCAAATCTCACTCTAACTCAACTCCATTGACTTTGAAAAGGCCTTCCACAGCCTCTATCAAGAGGTGATTTGGCAACTACTTGGCTACTACGGGGTGCCACCAACACATATACATCTCATCCAACAGTTGCACGAAAATGTCACACGCCAAGTAATCCACAACGGGAAACTCACAGAATCCTTCCAAGAAGTGAAGACGTCAGTAAGACAAAGTGGCTGCCAAATATCTTCAATGATTGTCCGGACTGTGTTAGACTGGATGGTGCGACGGACAGCTGCACAGGCATAAAATAGACCGACACAAATAAGTTGAAGGATTTAGCTCGTGGTGATATATGTATGTGTCTGATTTCCACAAATGAAGATATCCAAGTAGAAAGCATCAAGTTGGCAGAAGAAATATCCAGAGAAGATGTGCTTTCAGATGAACATACAGAAAACAGAGGTGATGAAGATTCCTAGCCAACAGCAGCAGCAGTAACAACGGACAACAGTCAGCATAAATATGAGAAATCTGAAAGAAGCAAACTCCTTCACCTACTTATCTGCCTGGTAAGCATGAATTCATAGTACAGGCGGACAGAAGTGACAAGGATATCAAAGCAGCGAGGATCGGAAAAAAAGGTAAGCTTTCATGGCTCTCACCAAGTCTGTGTGGAGGTCAACAGAACTCAGAATGAAAAATAAGATTCAGATTTTCAACTCCAACGTAATATTAGTGCTTCCTACTCTACGGATGAGAGCCTTGCACTGCGCGTCTCGAAGGGCACGTCGAAGAAACTATAGACCTGCACCAACAGCTGTTTTTGCTTTGTACTCAAGACCAGATGGCCGGTCAGAAAAGATCAGCGAAAGGGATCTCTGGAAGCGAACCAACCAACCAAGCGGAAACCGATTGTGCAACAAATATGCATGCAGGAAGAAATGGAGGTGGATTCGCCATACTCTGAGAAAACAAACCATTATCAAGTGACATTCGTCAAACGCCAGGCCATCGATCCAGTGGAATCCATCTGAATGGTAGGCAGAGAGTCAGTTGGTCGTCAATGCGAGGGTGACGTGAAGGAGGAGGTTGGTGTGAAGAGAAGATGAAAGCATGTGGTCAGACATGGAGCAAGGTGGAAATGTTGGTAGAGAACTGAACGCAATGGTGACGTTCGGTTGAAGCCCTATGTTCCTCTAGGAACTAAAGAAACAATAATAATAATCCTTGAACTTCGCCATAGATATTACCCCACGGAATTAAAAATGTAGAGTCTCACTTAATAACTGAGCAAAATGAAATGCATTTCTAGTGGACATTGAATCATCTTAATTACTAAAACAAAACATGGAATTAATTTAAACTAAGAATGAAAAGAGTAACAGATGTTTAATTAAAATTCTGAAGAACATATGATTTACCTACTTTCACTGTCAGAAAACCTTTCCCGAAGTTATAATTCTCTGTGTGCATATTTTTCCTAAACCAACACCATAGTAATAAATTCTGAAATTCAAGACGTACCTACCTGCCTACATGTAAATCAGGTCAAAGTTTTAGCTTATTATAAATTTCATTGCTGTCGTGTGATGCGAAAATTTCAAACCACCCGCCTGAAAAAAACCAATCATACTGCAGTTTTTGAAAAAAATATGACTAAGCTGTATTGAAAGCAGTACTGTTAGCAGGTTAATCTGGCTGCTTTAATTTATTGTACTTTTAGAGAATCTGTGCTTATAATTTTGAGAGTGTTTCACGATGTATTATGGGTCTTGAGATTGTAAAATTTTATCTGAGTGGATTCCACTGCTACGAGGAAACTGAACTTGTAAACCGTATCATTATTATTATTGTTTCCTTTAATTCTTAGAGAAACATAGGGCTTCAGCCGTGCGTCTCCATTGCGTTCGGTTCTCTGCTAGAGTCTTCACCTGGCTCCACGTCTACCCACACGTTTTCATCTCCTCTTCACATGACCTCCTCCAAGTCACCCTCGCACTGACGACCAAATCGCTGCTTCCCTTTCGAGTTCCACTCGAGTAATGGCTTGTCTAGTGATGTCACTTGATGGTTTCCTGAGAGTCTGTCCCATCCATCTCCATTTCTTCCTGCCTATTTGTTTCACAATCGGTTCCTGGTTGGTTCACTCAATACCAGAGATCTCTGTTGCTGATCTTTTCTGGCCATCTGATCTTGAGTGAAGTATTGAGCGAAGACAGCTGTTGATGAAGGTCTGCAGTTTGTTTGAGATGCTCTTTATGACGCGCTGGCCAAGTCTCTGATCCGTATAGTAGCACTGACTGACTTCCCATTTGAGTTGAAAATCTGGATCTCATTTTTGATGGTGAGTGCTGTTGACCTCCACACAAATTTGAGAGTAGTGAAAGATTATCTTGCTTTTCCGATTCTTGCTTTGATATCCTCGTCAGTTCCACCTGTAGTTGAAACGATTTTTCCCAGATAGGGGAAAGAGGTTATTTCTTTCAGGTTTCTTCCATTACATTACAAAAACCTTATTCAGAATAGAGCTATTAATATTATTTTTTTAAACGTTAACCTCACTGCAATTAGTGGAATATACGACCTTCATGTTTTGAGGTTATACATCTGAAGTAAATCGCCCATTAATTCTAACTTCTAAGAATATTTAGCGTCACCATGAGCTTTAAATAGTTGAGCACGATGCTTTACTCAAAGGGTATCTCAACACTTTGCAGATGACCGCCATGGCAGAGGAAATTATATTTCATTTTGGTAAATTGTTTCAGGCCTCAAACCTTCTCGACTATTCGTTGTGTTTTTCGTTACCATCTCAATCATAATTCAATTACGGGCTTTCGTTATGAGCTGCCGTCATTTCAAGAACAAGTCGTAAACCAGCAGGGAAAACTGAGCTGCTAGCTGTTTCGTTCTAGTGCTTGAGACTCTTCGTCACTACACAATTAGCAAGTTGGCTAGAACCCAGAACCTTTCGATTACAAGGCGAGCTAGTTCGTAGACCATTCATCTAGCCACTGAGACACGACCCCACAATGGCCAGCCCATAATTTCCAACTTCTGCTAATTCATGATATGGCGCAACCACTAGCGAATGTCATCGGAGAGTATTCATCCTCACACCCGACCTGCTGCACCTCACTGGTCACTATTTCCCACTAGAATTCAGGTAACTACCAGTCTGACTATGTCCAGTCATTGGTGAGCATCAGATTGGTATTCAATTGTCGGTTTGCAGGGATGTGATTGGTTACAGGTTACGCTTGAATATCAGTCTGGTGCTCACTAGCGACTGGCCTTATTCAGGTAGGCGGTTACCAGTTAGAAGCTGTGATTAGTAGAGTACACTTTGTCTGGTGTGAGGACAAATACTCGCCGATGACATTGTCTAGTGTCCGTCACGCTGTATCTTGAATTGGCAGGAGTTGGAATTCATGGGCTGGCCATTGAGGAGTCTGGTCACAGTGGCTGGATGAATGGTCCAAGAGCTCGCCTTGTAACCGGAAGGTTCTGGGTTCTAGCGACTGTGATGAGTGCGCACTGACGAAGAGTCCCAAGCACTCGGTAGAAACAAATAGCAATCCATCACCCCTGTTGGTTTTCCAGTAGTCCGCTAACCGATGTCAGTACATGATGAAATCCTGTAATCCTCGCTGACTTAAACATTTACAGAAGACACCCTAACCCAAGAATTCAACCAGATAACATGGGGGATTTATTCAGATTGGTATGAAGTTGTGATCGAACAAAATGCGTCACATAGCTCAAACTATTATTTGAATAGCAATAAAGACCCCATGATGCATGATACCATTTTGTTTAATATCGAAGAATGTTGTCTGTGTACAGCACTGATAGAGTGCAGATTAGTTAACAGCAGACAACCACTGTTTTAATATTTTACCTAATTCGGTTATTGCCATCTTAGAGTGAAATCCAGGAACCATGTTTCATTCTGTTCGCAACACGTTAGCCAGATGATCTTGTATCCCTAGTGAGTATTAGTGATCTTAAATGAAGTTGAAGACTAGGACGTTTTGACTGTCGGAAGTGCTTTATGTGGCCTGCGTTAGAAGTTCCTGAACCACATAAGAGGACTTATTAGGTTGATATTAGTGTTAAGAGTACGAATTCTCATATCAACGTTTGTCATGCCTCTGCGATTCTGACTGATTTTGACCCTCTTATCTGTTCTGCCTGTAGTTGAAACATGTTTCTTATTGTGGTTGATTGATTTTCTTCATCACCTCTGTCTCCTCTATGTCCACTTGAAGTCCTGCATTTGTTTGTTGCCTTTTCTGCAAACTTGATGGTTTCCATCCGTAGATCTTGGAGTTTATGTAACACAAATGGGTATAAACCATCAACGATATCCAGATATTCTCGTGTCTTCTGGTCGGTGCAACTGTCGTATAATCCAGTCTACCATGGTCTTACTCCATGTCTTCACTTTAAAGGCATCGCTGAGTTTTCGTTTGTGCATCACCTGACATATGGTGTCAAGTATCCAGCTGGCAGAGACCCTCGACATGTCTCTAGTTTCAGAAGTTTAAGCCTAATATGCAGAATACTATGTACTGTAACCGTCGAAGAACATCAGAAAACGGTTGGGCAATACACGATTACGAAACAGATTTATAATGGTTAATCAGTTCAGAAGCCTGTAAATGAACGTCAATATAGTAGTACACAAAAAATACTTTTTATTGTATTGCTTCAATCTCCAACCAACCAGTACACGATTGAGCAATGACAGCTTTCTTTTCTCCCGCCATTAATATGGAGAACAATTAGAACAAACAAACAAACAAGTAAACAAACGATTCAATGTTCACTGGCATTGACAACATATTTTACAAAATTTTGATATGTTACGCTCAGTGGGAAAATGTATGCAATGAGATATGTTAGTTCATTCAAGTGAGTTGAAGTCATGTGAGACCAATTGACCGGTGTCAAACTCTTACACCTGAGTGAATTAGTTAATAAGGATTTGTTTTAAAAAGAATTGAAATTAAAATACCGCTATATCTGAGCAGTATTTAATAAATCAAAAAGAAGAAGAATTGAATTGATCAGTGGACAGCTGATGAATTGTTTCACAGTTGAATACTTCCGATAAGTAAAAGAAACATAACAAGAATCCTACTCATTCTTTCTATTTTCATTGTAGGGATTTCACGCTGTAATAGAATAGAAAAGAAATGTCAAGTATTTTTTGGAAATCTACATTTAAAAAGCATGAACTAATTGAGAACCGACTCTAAGTAAGAGAATCAGTGAAATATTGAGATAATTTGAGTTGTATCAGAGAATAAGTAGAAGTTAAAATTTGTTGAGCACTTGGATTCTGTTTAAGTGGTTGAATCTGTACTCTGTGGCTTCGACATTTGATGGTATTGATCACTGATGTATACGCCTAAAGAGTTCCTTTACCAAGACGAAATAGTTATCCATAAATCAGCTAGCTGTTGTGGAAGAGTTGATAGTGGAGGAACAGTGGAAAATTAATTTGTACCAGATTGGGATTCCTTAACACTGTGCACGAGTGACTACCTCAGAAGTAACATCCAGAAGCTTCAAGTTAAAAGGTGAAAGACAACCGCACATTCATTAGGTTGAAATGCAATAATCTGTGAAGTTTAACTTCTCTTGAATTGAAAACGGGAGATTGAAAGACATCATCTAGGAGTTGGATATGTATCATCGGTATGTCGATGATAAATTTATTTTAGTCGATGATAATGTAAACATAGACGAATTGTTGATGAAATTCAACAACATCTAACCTTCAATTAATTTTACTTGTGAAGAGGAACAGAATAGTAAACTACATTTTCTGAACGTCTTGCTAATAAGATGAGAAGATGGGTCACTTGGGAGAAGTGTGTTTAGAAAAAGCACATTCACAGGGCAATACACACACTTCCTAAGTTACATGCCTGTTAAATAGAAAAGAAATGTTGTCATCTGTCTTACGGGCAGGGCAAGATATTTATGTACGGATGACCTCTTACAAAAAGAATTTGAATATGTTCACGATTCCTTGACGGAGATGAGCTATCCGACTAGTTTCGTAAAGAAACATCTGAGAACATCAGAGAGGAAACCTGAGACTATGACTACACGTAAAAAAACCTCCATTTATTAAATTGCAGTTAAATGGGGACTTATCGAGTGAGATTCTATTCTAGAGGCTTTCCAGGAGTATGTGAAGAATGGTTTACGTAGCGAACCTATGTTTGTCATTCTCTAGCCGACGAATGGATGGGACTCAAACGAAGGGTAGTTGGCTAGATAGTTCGATACATCTTTGTGCATTTATCAGTTCATCTGTAGTGAATTGACAGTTATGTTGGGCGCACAACCCGTAGCTCCATTTTGTCACGTTTAGTTGATAGTGGTCATATAGTGAAAAAAACGAGAGCTTTTCCACCGAATCTTTCCACTAGACTTCATTTTCAAATGAACTGTCATCAAGATTTGACAGAATAGTTCTAAAATATTTGGGCTCTGAGTGAGAAGTAGAAATTTGTAAAAAAAATTTTCGACTGTCCATATCTTCTTATGAAGACGTTAAGAAATGTTTTACAACTGTTTACCCACACACACATACAAACACACTCTGTTTAAAGTGTTTAACAAAGATGGACCAGTATTTGTAAGTCCGACGTCAAATTTTGATCACAACTCATAAAATTTTGTTTATTATACGTGTTGATACTTTTTGAATGACTCGTGATTGGACAAAGTTTTTAAAAACAAGTGATGTTCCTTTTATATATAAACCTCTGTTATGTTAATTTTGATTAATTTCGCTGAAGAAGTTCGAACCAGTTCGCCGAACACAGGAAACGTTGGAATTAATCATTTCAATCTCGCTGAGATTTTACAAATATAATTTTTTTACAAATGTAGACTTCATATTCGCCTACTGCACACAGCTGAGGCAGGCGATAGGCATTCGAACTATTAAAACTTAACTGTGCATTCAAAAGAAGTTCATATAACCATTATCCCTCCTTTGTTGGCCTATTAGGACCTAACCAACTGATGACTTCTACACCACCCCTTACTTATATTTTCAAACCCACACTCTTATCATCCCTTATTCTTATCACAGCTTCATTATAAATGTGTTTCATTCACTTCCCTTACAATCTAGCACTACCAAATCGGTCCATTTGATTTTCTCAGCCTTTATCAACTACTACTTCTACCTGAACATATTTTTGTTCAATAATGTTGCTTTTTATTATTCTTTTTAACACAGATCGCCTCACTTTCTCATCCTTATTATTGATAAAACTATTATTGTTATCACTACTATTATTATGACTGACTGCACAGTTTATATGCATTATCTTATTATCCTATTGACAGGACACCGTGATTGGTCTTTATTCGAAGTTATGCATGTATATAAGAGTTAAGGCTGAAGAGATCTAATTGATAACTATATTGTTCGCTTAAATGTATTGCTCTAAATTTCACTATGGGGATATTTAATATGATATCATGTCACCGTCTTAAAGTTTTAACAAGCTGTTATTACGACGATCCACAGAAAGCTTCTGAGTTAGCGGCCACTCATCAATTCGACTGGATGACTGTGGTGTGAAATCAGGAATTGAAGGTTTATAGAATTTAAACCCGGGGGATGAATGCTTAATCAGTTCAAATTATAGCATGAATGTCATGGATTCATAGAACATTGGAAAACTATTTCATTTCAGTTTGAAACAACGATTATTTAAGACAGTTAGTCCCTGTTATAAATTTCGATAGTGTTATCAGAAGACGGAGATTATCTAAAAATGTGACTTGGCGTATTTGCACAATACCTATCGAACAATCTGATTACATACACACTTACTTGTCAAGTCAATGTGTATGAAAAATAAGTGTAATTAAAATACACAAAGTGACAAAAAGGATTTAAGAATAATATAAGTAATTGCAACACTATGTCTGATTGTCTGATAAGATAAGAACTGTCAAAATATTTTGAATGAACACTAGTAACTAGTGTGATCTGTCTAGTCTGAATGATATGCAGATACACCTTGAGGATTAGTGTACTGTGATGGCGAGCTACCTAGCATGGTGGCCACATTGCAAACCTGACTGGTAGAATTCAGTCTGCACCAAAGAAAGGACAAGACAGATCACACTAGTTACTGACTAGTGTCCAGTCAAAATACCCACTACAGTCCTTCAGGAGGTCAGTCGCGAGCCCGAATAGCTAGCTTAGTGGTAATGTCTCTGACTGCAGCACTGGGTGACGTGGGTTCAAATCTCAGAAGGGCCATCAGTTCCTTCAAGATTGCAGATATGCCTTACTGACTAGTGAGTGCACGAAACCTAGGTCCAATGCTTCCTTCTGGTTGCCTCCAACCATCTAATATCATCAAATTATCAAGGCATGTTAGGACTAATAACGGATTGTTTTCGTACACTTGGGGTGAGGGGGGGGCTTAGGTTTATGAATAGCTATCGTCTCAGCATGTTTCAATAAGCACCCTTAACTGTCTTTAAAAATAACCTAAAAAGCTGTTTTGACATCAATTTTATAGTTCATATCGATTAGAAAAATTTGGTAGTCGTCCACCATCTGTATCTATCGATTTTCTTAAATTAATTTGTCTTTCTAACCATTTCGGAATATGTTATACCACCCTCACATGCAAAGCTCAGGTACACACATAAATTGGTAAATAGTGTGAGATGTGAAATAATCACTAGTGCACAAGGCTTCAGTAATTAATCGCACTATTTCTGCACCTAACTATATTACTTTTTAATAATTTTAGTCTGTCCCACCCACTCTACTGTGTGGCTACATTTATTGATTTATTGATTGATTACAGCTTGAAACCACACCGTATTTTTGGAACAAGTATGGAATTTTCAGCATGTGATATCGGTAGCCCAAATTTTGCAGACCGACCATAGATATCAGGTGTGCGTCGGCAGGGGATCGAACCTCGGACCGTGTGCATGTTCGACGAGAGTCCTAACCGCTGTGCCACCGACGCACATGCAAATGAATGCAATACAATGGTTGAGCTTTTTTCCAGTTTTTTTTAACTTAATAGGATCAATCATTCTGAGTCTAGCTAGATTTTTATGTCCCAAAAATCTAACTGACTGTGATCTACTTCCTAATAAAGAATTACATTCTGGCTCAGTGACTAAGTCCTACACACATTTTAGTCTAGATTTGTTCGGTTTTTGTGAATAAATGAATGAGATAAATTCATCCCATCCAGAATCGGTCCAAGAGCGTAGACAGCAAAACAGAAGATTAAAAAAAAGAAATCAAACAAATAAAAGAAATATTACTAGTGAATAACACATCAACCACCAGAATTTATTCAGGAATATATGAAGGAAAATAATAAAGAATTCAAACTGTGTTTAGTACTGCTCTTTTTTACAAAAGGGACGTCAGAGGCCCTAAGTAGAATTCTCAGTGAGGCTGAAATTAGTCAGGGTGGCATTTAAATCAACCTACCCTCTCAGAATGAACTTCATCGGCTTAAGGACCCAATAGATCTGATTAAGCAAAATAATATAATTTGCCTAATACCATGTAATGGCTTGACTATGAGGTCAATTACATAGGTGATCGGGGGTCTATGTATATACGTATATATATATGTATATATGTATATGTGTATGTGCGTCGGTGGCACAGTGGTTAGGATTCTCGCCGACCATGCACATGGTCCGAGGTTCGATCCCCTGCTGACGCACACCTGATATCTATGGTCGGCCTGATAAATTTGGGCTACGGGTATCGCATGCTGAAAATTCCATACTTGTACCAAAAATACAGTGTGGAATCAAGCTGTAATCAAAAATATATTAAAAAAATATAATAAAAAATAAAATAAAATATAAGGTAAATGTCTCATGTAATTATCGTCTTCCACTGTTGGAATATTTTTAGGCCTCTAGGTCACTCGAGGAAGTTTGGTTAAGAGTGTAACAACAGAAGACAAGGGCCAGGCAACAGAACGTTTATTACGGAAAATCAACACGTATTTATAGATTTTGATGTACATTATTGTAGGTTAATGTTAGTAGAAAATACAGTCTGTTGATTGGTTGTTTCTCACACAAAGTTAACCTTGCATCTCTTGTGGCTGTGTCAGTTCATCTATATGTTAACTGTATCCGCCTGTCCATCTTGACCTTTGACCTCAATTACTGTCAACCAATTTGGCTAGCAACCGTCTCTCACCACAAGAGTACAAAAGAAAGCATCGATCGGTTCGCAACGTTCAGATCAGAATACGTTGACCCCAGTCATTACAGTGTTAACTAGCCATGAAATCTGCTATCCTCGTTGATGTATCTGTAACCCCATTGGTCGATGATGGTGTTTTCAGACAGATAAGAATCCAACATCCATCATCAAAATGAAGAGTTTAAAATAAAAATGAGATTATTAAATTATTAAAGTTACCTTCACTACTCAGTTATTATTACCCTGATGAAATGTAATTTATGCGTCGGTGGTATAGCAGTAGAACGCTCTCCAACAAAGCATGTGCTCTGGGGTTCGATCCCTAGCCGACGCACGCCATTACCTCACTGAGCCAGTAATAAGACTGGTAAAGTGGACGCCTCATGTTCCACTGTTTAATAATAACAACTGTAATTTTATTCGCCATCACTGATGTTGAGAGATATATCGAAATTTTGAATTGAAAATCGAAAGGCTTTTGTAAACTCCAGTTTATCGACACTTTTCTTAGTTTCTAATGCACAAACAGTGTACAACCTTTACACGTTGAGAGCAAGTGGACTACAAGTTATGCAGTTCCTTCATTCGTATGTGCCACTATTCAAGTATTTCAATATGTCAAGTAAAAGCAATTAAAAAAGCAATCAAACAACATTAAGACAATCAGATAACCAGTTGATAGGTTCATCTTTTTTTCTATGTCAGATTTATAGATGGAGCTTTTAATAAATCAATACATTATTTGTCTTTACATTTCCGTAGGCGCCTCCAGCAACATGACTGTGTTTATCGTTATCTGATATCCTTGTATATACCAGTAGATTGTTTCTTCTGTTTTTTATAAGTAATCAGAGAGTTTGACATATGACTTGTAAAACAGCGAATTAAGAAAGGCTACAACAGTGTTTGAACACCTATCCGTTCAAATCATTTTTATTTATATGCAACAGAATATAATTAGAGAAATAATTAAATGGTCATTCTTGGTGAGTGACGGTTACCAGTGGAATACAATGAACTCACGTTCCATCCCCTCTTCGAGTCACCAGCTGAATCCTTTTTTCATTATTATGAAGTTAAGGTGTTTCTAACGATATGCAAGTCCAGAAATCATCATTTGATGTTGTAAACGAGTATTATTATTATTCCCTTGAGTTCCAAGTGGAGCGTAGCGTTTCAGCGGCATTTCTCCATTTCATTCCCTTTCTCTGCAGTCCCATTTAGCTGACTCCACGATTTTGTGAAGCCTCTCATCTTCTCCTTGCAAACTGTCCTACATGTCACCCTCAGACACCCAACTTGTTGTTCTTCACTTGGGTTTCACCTGAGGGCTTGACATCCGAATTAGTTAGTCTAGAATTTGAACGATTTCTAATGGACATCCGATGGTCTTTTAAGAACGCGTTTAATCCATTTCGATTTCCTTCACATATTTGTTGAGCAATAAGTTTCTGATTCGCTCGCGGAGTTTCTCGTTTCTAATTTTTTCTAGCCGGCTGTCTTATCTTCAACATGGAGAAAGTGAAGGCAGCTGTCAATGGACGTGAAAATTGAACGTTTGTTTTATTGGAACTGGCAACCATTGGTGGGCAATTCGAAGGCGCGAATGGAACGATCGCTTGCAGATTGGAAGAAGGTAGAAAGAACACGAATAAAAGTACTTTATAACTTCATTTGTACTTAACATTTGTTTGCAGACTTTGTATTTTGTCTCGCTTTAATTGCCAAACAATATAATTTCGTTCAAGGAATACTGGTGTTTTGGATTTAAAGTTGAGATATATACATAGTATTTATCGGTTCAAAACGAAAACGTCGTCATTAGAATAGGAACTTAGGGCTAAGTTCCTTGACAGCAGCTGTTGATGAAAGTCTGCAGTGGTCTTTTAGAGACGCTTTCAATGAATGGTGTGTCAGGTTTCTGACTTGACATGGATATTGAAAATCAGAATTCTCTTGTTTATGGTGACTGTGTGCAAAAGATTTCAAAACTAGTTTCACAGTGATGGAAGTCTGACTTGCCTTTATGATCCTGCCTAGTTTTGACATTCTCATCCATGTGACTACCTGTGGTTGAAACGATGCCTCCTAGATTAGTGAAGGAAGTGCCTATTTCCAGATTCCTGCCATTCATAGTGACTGATGATTTTGTTGTTAGTTCTTTGGTTATCTTCATTACCTCCGTCTTCTCTTTGTTCATTTGAGGTCCTGTCTTTGTTACCAGTCTTTTATGCCAGCAAGCTGGCCTTCGAAATGATGTAGCCACTGTGCTTCGTAAATTCCATCCTACAATTTTTTATCGCTGTATGGCAAAATCAAGAACACCTTATCTTCAACTCATCATTTACACATACCTTCCGTGTTGTGCTACTTCTCGCCTTCATACTGTGTTTCTTTCATGTCACCAATGTATCTCCGCAGTGCTGTATCACTTGCCTTCTCTGACTAATGTCAAATCAATCTCCCTGCTATTTGATGTTTTTATACCGATGAACGTCTCTTTATATCTTACTGATAGGTCCCGTCAGCAGCACATAGCACACATCTACTTCTCTTGATTTCTTGTTGTTCCAATCGTCCATTTATATCTTTGGATCATAATATGAACTTATGGAAGTTTTGAATTGACTTCCAGCTTAGAGCTACAGATTTTGAAAAGAAAATGAAGAAGAAATGTTGTAGAAGACTGAGTTTTGTTTATAATAAAAGGACGTTGCATCAAAAAATCCACTGTAAATGAATGTTTCTTTTTATTAGAAGATACTATACGATAAGTAATCACTTTACAATGCAGTTAAACTGAGAATTCTTTATTGTTTTTTATAGATTAAATTCCCAGAAAAAAGACATATTTATTATTATTGTTTGTTCTTAAGAAATGTATGGGACATAAATATATTACTCAAAGATAACCAGGGCATCTGTATAGTTTGAAGTAGGATACAAAGTAAATAGGTCATTATGCAAATGTGTCATATGAACGTGAAAATAAGGTAGATGGGACATCCCCACATCAAATGTTTCATAGTAATGCTTTTAAATCTCTGATGAACTGTTCATATTTCCGATTTTTTGAGTCAATAAAGGGACTTCCTGTTTTTCCCAGTTAAGGTATTTTGAGTGTATTTTCATGTCACAAATTAAAAAGAATGTTTATCTAGAGTCAGGAGATTAGTTCTCTCTGTTTATCATTTGCTTTATACTCACTCAGTAACTTCAATTATTATTATTATGTGTATTTGTAATGAGGAAATTTATTCGGTTGCGAACGATCTGAACGCAAGAAACTGATTTCTACATTCTACTATGTTTAGCCGAAATACCTCGTTGAGACACGTGCTATCACAAAATGTTTCAAAGTCAGGGACAAGACGATTATTCTGCAATATTTTAGAGGTTCTATTAAACAGAGACAACGTCAAACTCAAATTTACCTCAACAATGCAAAGTCCAACTGTTATAGGTACGCTAGAATCGAGGCGAATATTCCCATCCATCTAGGTTGGATCAAAACTCTGTCCACAAGAATCACACACCAAAGATTCCAGCAGTCTTATAGGTACGAAATAGATGAACTGTTAGGATGGAAAGCAGTATCCAATAGAGTACCTCAGTTAACTGAATAAGACCCCTTACTATTCCTATTATACGTTATTGAACCACAGGGATTCTTACTTCATCTTCATTGTTATTTTCGGACGACATTAAGATCTGGAAAACTGTAAATAATAACGAGGATAGGTCGGCCCCACAAAGGTGATCTAGATAAATTAGCTCAGTGGTTGAACCTGTGGAGTTTGGAAATTAATTCTAGGAAAAACGTGGTTTTATACGTCATACTACATAGGGGACACAGAACTACCTGATGTCAGTGGACAGAAGGACCTACGAATCATTGTCAGCAATGATTTGAAAACAACTGCAAATTGTAATGCGGTTGCAGCTAAGGCTTTTCAAATGCTGTGGGCACTCTGAAGAGCTTTCAAACGATTAGATGAGCCTATGTTCAAAGTGCTCTACGCAACACACATGGAATACTGCTTACAAGCGGCTGATCCATGCTTCAAGTAGAAGGAGCATATCTTAGAAAAAGTACAAAGGGTAGAAAACAAATCAGTTAGTGGTATCTCACACCTTCCTTAAGACAGAAAAATCTCTTCCTGTTGTCATACCGAAGGAAGAGGGGCGACTTAACTTTAGCACTTAAGGGTGACTTAAGAACTGACCTTTCTAAACTTTCTTCCCACTCTAGTTTACATTTATGGGGTCACCGCAAAAAGGTGCTCAAACTGGGGACGATTAAAATAACTGTGGAATTTGGATTCTCTAACAGAGTCGTCAATGATTGGAACTCCCTATCTGATTCAGAAGAGTCAGCTTCATCGGTGATCGCTTTTAAGGAGAAGTTAGATCTCTGCAGAGATATATTTTGCAAGGATTAACACAAGCCACAAGAGCCCGCTATTCTTATCATCTGAATGTGAATCAGGTATAAATATTGTAAATAGATCGTTCATCTATGTCACCTGTAGTTGAAGCAATGCTTTCTAGTTAAGAAGAACTGTTGGCTTCCTTCAAATCTCCCACGCTGACAGTGACAAGTGCTTGTTGTTGTTGATTGGTTGTGTTCAACACCTCTGTCTTCTCCATACTCACTTGCAGTCCTGTCTTTGCTGCCTGCCTCTCCCGTCAACTTATCAGTTTCTACTTTAAAATCTTCGAGTTTGTGTCGAATTATACATAAATCATCCCTAAAGTCCAGTTTTTTTTAGAGTCCTCTTGTTAGTCCAACCCTATGTCTATCTTCTCGCACCCGCGTACTGTCTTCCGCATAATATTATCCGTCGAAATCAGGCTTATCCTCTCTCCCAGTTAAAAGCACTGCCAAGCGCTTCGTTGTGAATCACTTAGTAGATGGTCACTAGGTGATTGAAGATTCTTTTCTTTTTTTTCTTTTTATTCCTTCATGTTCCCAGTGGAACATAGGGCTTCAAGCTAGAGGCTTGGAGATTCTGTAGCAGTGTTTATTTTTAAAGGATGGGGTTGCTAGCCTCACGCCCAACCTTCCCTCGTTACCAGTCTTACTACTACTACTGGCTTAGCGAGGTAAAGGAGTGCGTCGGCCGGATATCGAACCCCGCACCATGTACGCGGTCGGCGAGCGTCCTAACCGCTATGCCACCGATGCGAAGATCCTTTTTAGTGTCAACAAATTTAAGGTAAAGTCTTGACTGCCATTCTTTACTCTGTTCGACGCTGACGACGATAGTGTGAAGCGTTGCGATTTGATTCGATTTACCCATCATAAATAAAGCTAGCTTATTGGGATAACATCCAAACTACTGCTCATTTCAATTAGTAGTATCTATGTAGACCAAAGAATTAAATAGTCTGTCAAAGTTTTGCTCAGTTTTTCTATTTTTCTTCGGCAAAAAAAGAGAATACATGTATATATGTGTAATATAATTATAAAATTCTGCATATATATGTAATTTCCATGTTATCTGTCACTGAAGGAGATATCCACATACACAGATCACATACGTAGGTAGTAATTATGTTAGTTCAGACGGTTGATGTTTTTGGACAGAACAAACCAGAAATGATCTATCCTAATATATTTTTATATATAAATGCATATGGCTACTTAAAGCAGTGAAAAACAGACTGAATACAATTCAGACTTCATTGTAGCATTCATTCTAATAGTAGGTTAGTTTTTATTATTGTTTAATCTAATCATAGAAAGGCACTAGTAGGATTATTCTGCTTCTCTGAACTATAATTATTCTAATCTGTTACAAGAAAAATGAGGTTTTTTCGAAAGACTGAATGAAAGAAACGAGTGGAACAGAATGAGAGGGGAGGAGAGACCAAGATTTTTCAGGTGTTAATACTATCGTTTTGTTCTTTTTCCAGTAGGGTGTCTGATAAGCGGTACAAATCTAGAAGAAATACTGAAACTTGGTTATGACAGTTACTTTTATTCATCCCTTAGGTTGTGAGTGAGACAGTCGACTTCAGCGGACATCTATTGTATTCTCATCTATGCCATTTTTTGATGCCTAACTTTACAATTTCAAGTATTGGTTTTGTAGGGATTTGAATGATTGGTTATAGGATTTCATCATGAGCTGATATCGGTTAGAGAACCATTGAAAATGTGGACTAGTCAAGAATCCATACTATAGAGCTAGGAGATTATGCTCAATAGTGAAATTAGAGGAAGAATTTATGTTTCTCAAAAAGATGTTGAAAAGCAATGGTTACCCTCAAAGGTTCATTAACAAGTACGGAAGATCTAAAGTCTCAAATGTCAGACAAATCACAGTGGAAAAAACGGCAATCTACATTCAACTTGATTATAAAGGTGAAAACATTGCAGCAATGGCCAACAGAAGGCTGAGTACGTCACTAGGCACAGCCTATCCTGCAGCTGAGCTGGTTCCCATCTGTCGAACAACTTGCCATTCGTTGCAATCAAAAATCGATAGATAACCTTCTCATGATAACTCCAACTGTATATACAAATTTATATGTATCTCCAGGAGCAGTTAAATTGGAAGAACAGAAAGAAGAGCATATCTGCGATTTTCTGATGTCTAAAGGGAACAAATGCTTTAAACAGTGCCATCGCCAGGCCTCTCCTCGACATGGGTCATGAGGTAGACATCACAAGATCGTTCAAGATTGTCAATAGGCAAAAGAGCTGAATTCTCCTCAAGTTTTCTGACACCGTCTCCATCAAGAGCCTGAAATCTGAGTTTTGCGTTCAGAAAGAAACAGTTATCAGTCATTCTTTGCCCTGGATAACTGGATATTTTCATCTCTCTTTCATCTGAATGAGTAATGGTGAAAAGTTTCCATTGTGTACGATCATTATTGTTCTGAGTAGTGTTTAATCTTATATACATAAATGTATATTGTTGTATGCACATATTCACCAATGATTTTCCTGATTGCAGTAGACTGGATAATGCGACAGACAGCGGACAATGAAGAAACAGGCATAAAATGGACTCACACAAAAAACTTGGAGGACCCAGACTTCGCCGATGATATATGTCTGATTTCCCACAAACTGGAAGATATGCAAGCGAAATGCAACAAGTTGGCAGAAGAAGCACCCAGAGAAGATAGGACTTCAGCTGAACATAGAGAAAACAGAGGTGATGAAGATTCCTGGACAACACCAACAGCAACAACAACAACAGACAACAATCAGCATAAATGGGAAGAACCTGAAAGAAACAACCTCTTTTACCTACCGACCTGGGAAGCATCGTCTCAACTACAGGCGGAAGTGACGAGGATATCAAAGCAAGAATCGGAAAAGCAAGACAAGCTTTCACTACTCTCAAGTCTGTGTGGAGGTCAACAACACTCAGCATCAAAAATAACATCCCGATTTTCAAATCCAATGTGAAGTCAGTGCTACTTATTATACGAATCAGAGATTTGGCACGTCATAAAGAGCATCTCAAACAAACTACAGACTTTCATTAACAGTTGTCTTTGCCCAATACTCAAGATCAGATGGCCGGCCAGAAAACATCAGCAACAGAGATCTCTAGCATTGAGCGAACCAACCAGGAACTGACTGGGAAACAAATAGGCAGGAAGAAACGGAGATGGATTGACCATACTCTGAGGAAACCATCCAGTGACATCACTAGACAAGCCATTGCTCGAGTGGAACCCGAAAGGGAAGTGGCGAGTTGGTCGTCAGTGCAAGGGTGACTTGGAGGAGGTCATATGAAGAGGAGATGAAAACGTGTGGGCAGACTTGGAGCCAGGTGAAGACTCTAGCAGAGAACCGAACGCAATGGAGACACACAGCTGAAGCCCTATATTCCTCTAGGAATTAAAGGATAGAATAATAATTTTTTTTATTCCTACACGTTCCCTGTGGAACATGGGGCTTCAAGCTAGAGGCTTGAAGTTTCGGTAGCAGTAGTGTTTATTTTACGGGATGGGGTTGCCAGCCCTATGCCCAACCTTCCCTCTTTACCAGTCTTATTACTGGATTATCGAGGTAAAGGAGTGCGTCGGTCGGGGACCGTGTGCATGGTTGGCGAGCGTCCTAACCGCTGTGCCACCGACGCACTATAGAATAATAATAATGATACATATTCATTGATTGATTTTAGTTTAAAAATAAACTCTGCGCAAGTATGTTAAAATCGTTTCTGTTGATATATTTAATAAGGTATAATAGTACTATTTTATTCTGCAGAAATTGTTGTTCTGGCTTTATTCAAACCTGTGATTACTGGACAGTTGTTAAGTCTTAGTTTGGGACTCTTAATAGTACGCACCCACCGAGAATCGAACCCAAAGTAGGTAGTTACCTGGAGCTCTAGTGGGACCTCATGACCAGTAGGCTGCAGCAGGTTGAGTTTGAAGACAACTACTCACCGAAGACATCGCCTAGCGGTCGCTCCATGTCGTGAATTTCCACATTTATCTTATGAGTTAGGCATGCATTTTACTTTTTACTCGGTTCTGTAAAATTTCAAAAGATTGATTATTGAACAAAGAATATTCTTCTCGATAACCTCCTTTTCATCACCAGCTTCTACAGTTATATATGTATCCATAATAATGAAAGAATGATTGTTCTTGACAATATTAGTTGGTTTCTTAAAAGAGTAACATTGAATCATTGATATCAGAATTCCAAAAGTTATTAGCAATAAGATTAATTATAGATTATAGTTCAAAATATATGTGTATGTGGTAATATGTAAATTTGGAATAATAAATTTGAAAGACAGAAGACAAGTAGTTCAGCGAAGAGTCTCTTTTCGGCGAATTCATTTTCATAGCTGTACAATCGCAAATATATGCGGTTGTTTTGTATGTGTGTGCACATAAAATTCGCCGAACGAAAATACAATTAGTAAGTTGAGATGAATTGGATGTTGATATAAGAGGGTAGTAACAAAAGTGATGAGTTGTCACAAACGATCGTCAAAGAAAAGTTACGTAATAACAGGAATAGTTTGATGAAATAGTTGTACTCATGGTGTACATGGAAACAAAATAACATATGGAATTACGCAAGAGTTTTAAGTAGTTAGAAAAATAAGCATACAAGCAAAAGTTAAGTCAAATCAACAGAGTTGTCACCATGATAGTAGAAGTGGTTGAATAATTTTCTTTTGTATGCATAGTTCTGGTTCTTCCAACTGAATGGATAGCTGGGGCTTCTGCAATGCAAAGAAGACGGAAACGTAATTGTTTTTGGCAGGTTATTATTCTTCACTTTGTGGATTACTTTGAAGGAGGCGTTTGTTGAGATGGAATGACCAGTGGTGACGAGATGTTCGATTATTGCACTCCTTATACGGTCACTACTTCTTTTCTGCAGCCACGCTGGATAGTGTTCTTTGAGCCTTTTTGACAGGATGCGCGTTGAACGACTGATGTACGTGCCTGGCTCCACAGCAACATATGAACTGATATATATATACAGAAGTGGTCACGTGCGAGATCTTGTCTTTTGGGCTTCTGCAGATCAGTGAGCGACTGGAGAACACTACTCTCAATGTTGTCGTGAAGAAAGTTCTTCTTAAAGAAGTGGAAATTTTCCTACTAAGGACATTATTGAGTAGGTCACCTTTGAAGTCGAGGTTCATATAAAGTATTGTTTTTGGCACGGATGGCGTCTCTTGCATTCGGATTTTCTGTTTTATGTTTTCGGTTTTGTATGAAGATTTCTCTCGGGAAGTGTAGTTCTTCTTCCAGAGTATCAGAGCCGCAGATGCGTCGGACATGAGTAGCAAGAGATCTAATTAGGTTTCTTTTTGACAGTATTACAAAGTAAATGCTTATTAATGACAACGAATGTATAGTAATAAATCCTCATGAGTCATATAAGTTTCCAGATGGTAGATCTTAGGCCTTTCCCTAAAATAATTTGAGCGCCAATTCAGATTGAATCGTTATAAATTATTTAAATAGTTTATAATGAGTCTCATTAGTCATGTTCATATTTAATTCTAACCATGTCAAGGACGGGGGTAGAGAAAAATTTTTTGCATGGAGGGAGTTGAATTTTATGTGCGTTTTAGGTATGTCAGTGTGGAATTTAACAAAAACGGGTTCGAACCACCGTGGGTGGGTACTGATGAAGAGTCCCAAACTTGGACGAAACAGCTGTCAAGTACCCCCAGGGTTTCCAATATTTCTTTAACTGATGTTAGCTCATGATGAAATCCTGTAACCAATTGGTCAAATCCCCAAAAACCAATACCCGAAAACTGATGTTATGCTCACTAGCAACTGGTCTTATTCAGATAGTTAACTGAGGTTCTAGTGGGAAGCCGTGACCAGTAGGGTACAGCAGGTCGAAAGCGAGGACAGTTACGCATTGAAGACATTTCTGGGTGGTCGCACTATGTCGTGAACTGGCGGAAGTTAGAATTCATGAGCCATTGGACCAGTTCCCAGTGGCTTGATGGTCTGACAGCTCACCTTGTAACCAGAAGGTCCTGGGTTCCAACCGTTGGTGTGGGTACGCACTGATGAAGAGTCCCAAGCACTAGGATGAAACAGCTGTCTAGTACTTCCAGGTTTTCCAATGGTTCTCTAACCGATATCAGCTCATAATGAAATCCTCCAACCAACTACGTTTAAATAAGAAAACAAAAGGTAATTTAATGCAAGTGTAATGACAAGAGGTAGGGGAGTTTATACGTAAAATATGGGGGGTCATATCAAAAGCCTAATTTGATAAGGTATTTATGAATTCGCGAATTCCACAGCAGGCCAGGGCAGTTATAGTGGTTGGCTGGACTTGTTTCTTCTATACACAGAGCACCGGTTGCTTTTCGAGAATTGCAATAGACTCTGTTGATTGGAGTATTCGGCACCTGAATGCTTTTGGCAATTTAATTGGTGTCCGGTAGATAATAGAAAAGGTTTTTCAATGCTAGCTTTGTGGCCAGTTTGGACCAGGTGGTCTGATATCGAACTCTTGATGGTTTTTACTACACCTCTACTTAGCCACACTGGTAGATGTCCTAGAGAAGGAAAAATCAAGTACCTAGACGGCCGCTATAACTTGTTCCATGATGAGCGCAGTTGAATTGGTAGATACAAGAAGAGGTAGCTGGTAAAGGTACTACATCTTTCAATCAACAAATCAACATCGGTCGTGTAGAAAATATGACTTGTAGTTTACCAGCATTACAAGTTCTCTGAATAGATTTTCTTAACTTGTTAGTAACTGAAAACATTTATTTCTCGATACGAACTTAAAACAAGCAACAAAGGTTAATAAAGCAGGATTTAATGAATTCATCAAATTTCGGTAGAATTCGTCAGCTGAATGCTCTACATATGGGGATATATATACTATTGAAATTACATTGGGAGAATACATTGGTTGAAAACAGCTGAATGCAAAGTGCCAAAAGCCTCAATAACAAAACATCTTATGGACTATGGACATGATATTGACGCTGTCAAGTCATTCACTATTATCAGCAGACAAAGAAACAGGAAGATGCTTGCGATTGTGGAGCAGGCTTGTGCAATTCGGGTTTATAAACCAGGTCTCTGTGTACAAAAAGGAGGTGGTCAAGACTCTGAAATTACCATGTTAATACGTTTTACTTATAATTCTTGAATAATTTAAAATTATCTCTTATCAGTAGCATTATCTTAACTCACTCAACATTGTTATTATTATAAATATTACTATTGATATTACTCAGTTCGATATTCTTGATATATTTAAGTTCTTTCTCTAATGACTATCTAAGTGATGGAACTGAAGCGTAATGCATTTTAATTTAATTTTAATCTATCATACTTCATCTGCCTTATCTATTTGAACATGACCTTGAAAACATTTGCACCTGTCTTTCTGCATGACTAATTCAATGTAGTTTGAACAAAGCAAGAATTACAGTTTTCGCAGAATAAAATGGTACCATCTTTTATTTCGTTGCCTTCTCGTCAGCTGCTTACAGACCGAAGTCATTATTAAATATGTCAACAGAAACAATTTTAGCATACTTGCACAGAGTTCATCTTCAAACAAAAAATCAATTAATCAATAAATGCATACAATAATATGTATATTTATGCATATAATATTAAACACTATTCTGAACAATAATGATCATAAACAATGAAAACTTTCAACATTACGTAATCAAATGAAAGATAAGTGAAATTATCCAGTTACCAGGTCGAAGGAAGACTGATAACTGTTTCTTTCTGGACGCGCAAATCAGGTTTTAGGTGCGTGATGGAGATGGCTTCAGCAAACTTGAGAAGAATTTAACTATTTTCTTTTTGTTAATTTTGAACGATTTTGCGACGTCCACTTCATGACTCGTGTCAAGAGGATGCCTGGCGATGGCACTGTATAAAGCATTTGTTCCCTTTTGACGTAAACTTTTTGTTACATGTTCAGAAAATCGTAGATATGCCCTTCTTTCTGTTCTTTCAATGTAACTGCTCCCGGAGATACATGTAAATTTGTATGTACAGTTGGAGTTAACATGAGAAGGATATCTATCGAATTTTGATTGCATCAAAGAGCAAGTTGTTCGATAGATGGTAGCAAGCTTGGCTGCAGGATAGGCTCTGACTAGTGACGTACTCAGCCTTCTGTCGATCATCGCTGAAATGTTATCACCTTTATAATCAAGCTGAAAGTAGATTGGCTTTTTCCCACTGTGATTAGTTTTACATCTGTGACATCAGATCTTCCACACCTTTTGATGAACCTTTGAGAGTACCCACTGCTCTTCAATATCTTAGCAAGAAACTCACATTCTTACTCTTATTTCCCTATAGAGCATGTTCTCCTTGCTTATCAGTCTTATATCTCTCAATGTATTTCCAATAGTTTATAAATCTCTGTATGTGGAGTATTCATTTGAGGAGTCCTACTGAAAGTCGATGAACTCATTGTATCCTGCTTTATTAACCTTTGTTGCTTGTTAGTAATCGTTTCACTAGGTTCATCACCCATGAACTGCAGTTGTATATATAAAGGCTTCTTATTTACAGATGGAGAATCGTCCTTTTCTGCTTTCTTGGTCATGTGTTTCTTGATGAACTTTTTTGGATACCTTTTTAATTAGGGTGTCATATACAGTCCAAAGTTCATCTTCAGCTACTTCTTCTGAGTATATAGCTCTTATCCACATCAGAAGCTGTTGCAACATGCATCAGGTAGACTCTGAACTGTGTATTGAGAAGCAGTTTATCCATTCGCTTTCACTACTTAGGCCTAAAACGTTCGTTCCTGCAGTCCTGTGATGCTGGAAAAAGAAGTGGATCTTCTGAAAGAAATTTTCATCCAAAATGGATACCCATCAAGATTCATTGACAAGAATGTCAAACTAAAAGTTTGGAGGAATAAAACATTACTTGTTCGAATAAAGAAACTTCACATGAACCTGGATTTTAAGGAAGACTTAGTTAGCGATATCTTCAAGAGAAGAATTTTAGCATATTTGAGAAGAAAAATCTCCTCAGCAATATTAAAATTAGTGTTCTCCAGTCGTCCACTGGTCTGCAGAAGTCTTAAGGACAAGATCTCGCATCTGGCCGCATCTGTGCGCGTGCATATATCAGTTCACCTATTCCTGTGGAGCCATGTACATTGGTCTTTCGACGTGTATCCTGTCCAAAAAGGTTTGATAACACTGCCTGACATGGTCCAGCTCTGTAAGCAGGGCGGTAACTGAACACCTTGTCAATACTGGTCATTCCATCTCAGTAGACTCCTCCTACAAAGTAATCTACAAAAAGAAGGTAATATTCTTTCGTCTCCATTGCACTGCATTGATCAGTTCCGTACTTGTCATGACTGGTTCATTTATTATTATTATTCCCTTGCGTTTCGAGTGGAACATAGGGCTTCAACAACTCATCTCCACTTTCTTCTGTTTTCTGCCATCCTCTTCAGCTGGCTAGCTCCACGATTGACCAAAGTCTCTCATCTCTTCCTCACACGATCTCCTCCACGTCACCCTCACACAGACAACCCACTTGTCGCTTCCCATTTGGATTCCACTCGAGGACCTAGCGCGGGAGTTCACTTTGTAGATAATGTTAATTCAGTCTTATTTTCACGTTGAAGAATTTCAGAATCCCACAGCATATTGAGGTGAGCGATCTCAAGAAAGGTGGACAATCGAAGCTCCATAGTTGAATCATGCAACTCGGAGAAATCAATCACACCTCGGCCACCCACTTAAACTAAAAACATTTTCTCCATTATTTCAAAAACAGTAAAGGTGTGTTTTAACAATTTTCTGAGGAAAAGCACTTCCCTTTTAAAAGTTATTGTAGAAGTAGTTTTTAGTTACTTTTTTAGAATACAACTCCATACAAGTCAAGTTTACGTGATGTAACATAAAAAGTGATTAAATAGATGAAAAATTTCTGTATCGAATAAAGGTCTTATGTTAAATCCTTCCAAATGCCAGGCAGTTAACTTTACTTTCAAGCATCGATGTGATATACATGAACTAGTTAGTTCCCATGATGCCTTTAGCATAGATGGCACAGAAACTGAAACCAAGTCAAGCATTAAGTACCTTGGATTAGTTCTTTCCTCTGACCTTTCATGGTCATCCCACATCTTATTGATCTCTAAGAAATTGTTTCGTCTTACCTTCTACATTAAAAAGTTAAGACAATCAGGTATCAACCAACCTTAAGTTCTGCAATTTTTAAACTCCTGTATTTTACCCATTGTACTCTATGTTCTCCATTAATCTTTCCTGGGCTTCTTAAAAAAGACTATGTCATATTACGAAGGGCATTAAATGCTGTGAGTAGGGCTTGTGGTTTGCCACTCGTGAGCTCGCCAATACTATAGTCGAAAGACACGTAAATTCCTGTACAAATTAGGCAAAGGCCGTACTGTCAGACCCTCTGCACCCTCTTTATTCACAACTATCCCCTTGTATGTCATCAGGTAGGACGAGAAGTCAATATAAGAAGTTATATGCTCGTACCACTAAGTACAAAAATTCTGCAATACCGTATTTAGCCCGTATTTTATGTGATGAAGACTCTGTTAGACGTGAAACATATAAGTTACTATGTAATTATCATAGTGAATCGACCCTTTCATTGTTCATCTTTCTGTAATTCTATGGTGTCACCCTTTCTATCGTTTAATTATAACTTTGCTATTTTTATTTTAGTTGTTATTACTATTATTACTATAATTTTATCCTTTATGCATATTTTTCTCCGTACTGCTTGCAGTAATTTGCTGCTATAAAAACGTTTTGTTATCTTATTGTATATTCGTTTATTTTGTGTTGTCGTTTTTGAGTAAATTAGATGCAATATTGTACTGAATGCTGAAAATTCCTTGCTGTATCAGTAGTACTGTTTTTGGAATAAAGCAAATTATTATTATTACATAATAATGAGTGAATACCACTTTGAGCATAATACTATGTATGATTTTCGCGCGACTTTTTAACTTATTTTAAGTGCTTTAACTCATTCTTATGCATGCACAGTTCATTCCTTTGCTTGCTGAGTAAAACATGAAGCTCTATACCTCAGCTGTGGAATTTCCTTGACAGTGGAGTTATTGTTTTACCCGGTGGAGTCATAAGTCCCACGCCCAACCTTCCTTACGGCTAGTCAAAGTTGATGGATGCGTTGATTAGGAATTGAACCGTGGATCACGTGAGTGGTGAGCATTCTTCTAGTGAATGACCAACACATTAGGCTTTATCCACTAGGCCAATCGGGCCACTTTCATACAATGATGTACTCATAGACGGGGAACTTATGCCTTGAGTTTTCAGGACAACGGAACATAACCTCTAGCGAGAGAATAGGACGGCATGCATTGTCACCGTGTGACGCAAACACTCGACAGTGTTCCCCTTCAGTGGACTAGGTACTTGTGTGAGATCATACGACAGGTTTAAAGATGAAACATTAATAAAAAAATTAATAAGTAGTTAGGCGAAGAACAAGGGAGAGTTTAATTACTGAATTTCCTTTTATCCAATCAAAATTCGACACATATAATAGATAATGATGCATGGAAGACTCAAACTTTGTAAAACTGGCTTAAATGTTTTGATATGCTTATGAGTATATAAATTATACTGAATAACTCATTCAATTATCAATACTGTATCCTTGTGTAAACATTATATCAAATAAATTCTTCTCTAATATAGAATATCAGATGATTGTTGACAGCGAAGATAAGGATTGTATGACTAAACATTATATCTGTAAGATAAGTGGTAAGCTATTGAGGAACTTAATACATAGACTGTGTGAATGAATATTCCTTTATTCCGAGCTATTGATAAAATTTCAGCATGCAGAGTAGATAGAACACTAAGCTGAGTAGAACGTATCCATCTGCGTTTACCAAGCAAACAGCTGTTGAAGACAATCTAAAGTGGACAAATGCCCAACTGTATCTATCATTTTGCATGTACTTTCCAAAGCAGATCGATTGGAGGAACACAGACCGAGCTATTGAATACTCTCTGGGTTTCGATGGTTCTCCAACTGATATGAATCCAGAAAGATTGAGCGAAGAAATATTTACTTTTCAATTAGATCCTCATCTCTGACTCTACTCTAATATACACGTATAGCATTTTTATTATAATACACAACAGTTTACCAATCAAGTGGCACTGATATGTTTGTTAACAATAATTAAACAGTGTCAAAATGTCAATGGGTTGATAATTAACGAAGGAAATCAATACACATTTAAAAGGTAGAAATGGTTAGAATAAATTAATTTTACAAGGATAACACGTAATTAAAGATGAAGTGGTCAGAATAAATAATAAAATAATTTGGACAATTATAATTTTTATAATTTTTAATGGTTGAGGAGGAGGGGGCGAAGTAGTCCGGTATATACATTCATGTAACGATGGCCAAGGTAAGGAAAGTGGCTGTACAAATTTCTTCTTCTGAACACACAGGTCTGGCTTCTTAAGGTGGATTCTGATTGCTTCAGCTGTCTGTAGAAGACGAATTCGTAGAGCAAAATTAAGATTCGTCGGAATGCGATAAATAATTTTAAATGCAGTATTAACATCAACCTTATGCTCAGTATCAACAAGGTGTGCTAAAATAGAACTACGAATAGATCTTGTTTGTCCCTTGCTTAACCATGCTGGATGATGTTCGGAAATACGACGAGGAACCTGCCTAATTGTACGCCCAATGTAGCTGGCTCCGCAGCTGCAGTCAAACTGGTAGATACACATAGAATATACACATATGAATCCATGGTCTTTTCAACAATCGATTTTGTACCAGCTTATATCTCCGGACTATTTTTCTTCTTATTGTCTTTGAATATTGCGTTCATCTGTGTTTGACAGCTGGTATTTCGACAGTAAACTCACACTATTCTGCTACATTTATTGATCTTACTTTATTCAAAATCTTCAGCACCTGTATGGTTTATCTAGCTTTGCTTTGCCAAGCTGTAATTGACTTAAATTCAGGTCGACATTGGTGATTCAGTTGAAATAATTTACTTAATAAATCAATACAATGAAACATATATAAAATGACTCTTCAGACTTTCTATCAGATTGCTTTCCATATTGGAATAGAGGTATATTTTCGGATTTTGGGGAAACAATAGATTCGTACATCTTCTAGTAAAGTGACTGGCCTTAGAGAGTAATTGATGTTCTTAGTGCTGATTGAATGAGTTCCGAGTGAAACATGGGGCTTCATGCCCGAGCTTTGTGCGCCTGACGAGAAACAAACATTGGGCCATGTGAGGCTTGGTTGATTAGTGTTCTACGGCTGACCCACTGACGCACATCGTGAACTTGATTCCCTGATTCCTGTCAGAGCCAACACCAAGGGACAGATACATAACACTGATTATTCCTTCTTACTGACGAATCAGTTCATCCATCACGTGTTCTACATGCAGCCATTCGTTGCACGATTAGGTTAGGGATTCCTGAATATGGGACCACCTGACATAAGCTAGAATACCTCAGGAAACAACAGCTCTTTCGATTCATTTTTTTAGGTTCTCCCGTCGATTTATTAGACCGAAGTGCTCCAGTGACGAATACCAAATAGGACGAAACGCGCGTTATACTGGATTCCACTGTAAGTCCCCTCCCACCAATTAACTTCTAATTACTTGCCCGAGATCGTCGAAGCATCTGCACAAGAAGCCGACTGGTCAACCTGAAATCCAGCACTTCTATCCAATCAATCGACGGGAAAATCTAAAATTGAGTTAAATAAATAATATTAGTACCCATTGTACAAGAGGTGGCTCTCGTGGGCCAAGTGGTCTAGTGGAAAACGCTTTGACGTTTGAAACTATGGGCACTGGATTCCAGCCTCGTTGGGAAAATTACCACTCATTGAGGAATGCAGGTACATCTAGGTGACAAGTTTCAAATAGGACGAAATGCGCATCCTGGATTCCACTGCAAGTCACCTTCCAGCAATTAACTTCTAACAGTTCTTTTGAGTTTATGGATACTCACTCGTTTCTGAAAATATTCAAAAAGCATAGACACTGGATCGAAGGCATCCTAGGGATTGCCTTCAACCATGTGTTTCTATATATATTTTGATAATTGTAAAATGACTTCCTTATACGTTCCTTGATTATACATCTGCTCTCGACTCTGTACCTAGAGGCCTCATGTTAAACAAGCTTAGCCTTGCACAAACTGAGCCCTGGGCTATCAACTAGCTGCACTCTTACTTCTCTAATAGGATGCAGTACACGGTATATAATGGTGTATCTTCCTCTCCTTTGCTTACTGAAGCTGGAGTTCCATAGGGTGCTGTTATCTCTCCGTTTCTCTTTTCCTTCTTCTTACATGATTTACCTCTTTCAGACGAAATCAACTTCGTCAAATATGCAGATGACCTGTCTGTATCGTTTCCCGTTAGGTCTCAGTCAGACTGTCTCAAATTAAATAGCTTCCTGTCGGACATCAGTCAGTGGTCCAAACTAAATGGTCTCATGCTGAATCCCCCAAATTGTCAGACTATTGACTTCTCCCTTAGGCATAAACGAGATCTACGAACACCAGTAAGTACTCATGAAGCCTGTTGCACTGAGGGGACTAAAATTGAAACTAAGTCTAATGCAAAATACCTCGGTCTAGTTCTATCTTCCGACCTTACTTGGGCATCTCATGTCCTAACGATTTCTAAGAAAGTGTTCTGTCTAACCTACTACATTAAGAAACTTAGACAATCTGGAATCACCCAACCTCTATTTTCACAATTTGTCAACTCCTGTATCTTACCTGCTCTACTTTACTGCTCCCCGTTAGTCTTTCCTGGTCTACTGAAAAAGGACTATGCCATCCTGAGAAGGATGTCGAAGGTAGTTAGTAGGACTAGTGGTGTGAAACTCAGTCAGCTCGTCACTACATTAGTTGAAAGGCATCTGAATACATGCGAAAAATGGTCTAAAACCATGCTCTCCGACCCCCAACACCCCCTCTATTCCCAACTCTCACCTTGTATCTCATGAAGTAAAATCAGAAATCAGTATAAAATAATCTATGCTCGTACAACCAAGTACAGGAACTCAACGATACCATACTTGGCCCGTGTTCTAAGTGACAGAGACAATGTTAAGCGCGAAACCTATGACTTGCTTTGTTGTTAATAACATAACTTTAGGCTCTTTTATTTCTCTCTTATTTTGTATTCTATAGTGAACTCCTTCTTAAACAAACTTAGCTACCTAAATTATTAACATTGGCTTAATTTTTTGTACTTTATTCTATTCCTTTTTGTGTATCCATTGATCGCGACTATATTAGCTTCCACTATCCAATGCTGAGATATTATTTACTATGTTGTTTATTTTCCTTTCTACTTCTGGGTAGTTTTTCGAATTTTTTTATTATTTTTGTATTTGTTTTGTTTTTGTTGTTGTTGTCTTTATATTTATTTTTTTGGAAATACTCCTTTTAAATGTTTGATAAAATTAGATACAAATATTGTAGATATGTGCTGAAAATTCCACACTGTACCACTAGTACTGTTTCTGGAATAAAGCAAAATTATTATTATTATATATGTATGCTGGAGATGACATGAAGCTGACCCACTTATAACTCAGTCATTATCTAGTTTGGAGTTCTGAACTGAATTCTTCTCATAAGATGTCTGGCCAAGATTGTCTGACACCACCGAACATACTGAGTAAACCAATGAAATCCAGCCAATGTTCTCCATTCATCATCATCATCAGACATTTTAGTATTTTGATTCTGAGATAACAGAACAATCAGCAAGAGGGGAGAGTGTTTGAATGAGACGACAAAAACATCATTTCCTCAATTTGTCAGCTGTGCTCAATCAGTAACACTATATTAAAAAGGTCTTATTCTTGGTTTGAGGTAAAAATGTAATTCATCACTCACTGTTTCCTGTACTGGAATCATTTTTCCTTGTCAATCCCTACACTGAAATGTAGTCAACTGTCTGTAGAATCCATAAATTCATGTTACCAAAAACAAATTTAAACAAAAAAGGACTCAACCTGGGATAGATAAGTAGACCAACTGCATAAAATTAATTAGAATTTGAAATTCAAACCAATGTTTTTTTAATGAAAAATAATGTGTGGAAAACATTCAGGAATCTGAGTTAGAGTTAAGATTAATGAATTTAACAGTGACAGAACTTGATGGGGAAATCTGTCGAAACTTTCGTGAGGCATCAAATTTTGATGTAATGCGTAATAGTAAACTGATTTATTTAGAAAGACTATGTTGATATAGAATAGTACAGCGTACTACTAATAATAATAACAAAAGTATCCAAGTAATTTGATAATTCTGCGGACTGACAGATGCATTAAATTGGGAATTAAAATGTTATGAAACATATTTCCGTGGAAATTTGAGACTTTAATTATTTTCCTTTTAACTGTTGATTTGTGATAAACGTTCTTGACTGGTTATTTCCATTCTTGGGTTGATTGTTCATTTTTGTCATACCGATCATCTACATAGTAGGTTGAAATGCTGTTAGATGGTTTCAGGCAATCGAAGGAAAGCTCCTTCTGACCTGGGTTTTGTGCTGGTTGCCACTGACCAATCAGTAGGAAGAATCTGTAGTCACGAAGAGATTGATATCCTATCTGTTATTCGAATCCGTGTCATTCAGTGCAGCAGTCAGAGACATTACAAATAAGCTATTCAAGCTTGCAGCTGATCTCCTGTAGGACTGTAAGGGATCCATGTATCACTGGTTTAAACAAAGTATTGTAATTTCATGCAACCGGTTCCCTTTATTAGTTTGAAGAGAGTAAAATTTAATTTGATAAAGTCTCATTGTGTTATACAGTAAGTAATATTTACTGATGACCACGTTTCGGACACAGTTTACACACTGCTCATAATCCCAATATCAAGGCACTACTCACACAACTTTCTAACTTTGTTTAAATAATTCCATTATTTCAATTCATCGTTTGATTCGATTGGTAGTAATATTTTCCATATTTCCAGGATGAGTGATGAGTCATTCCTACTGTATATGTTGGATGTAGATTATTCGATGAACAAGGATTCGGTAATCAACCTATCTATCTCTCCGCCTACCTATATTACTTCTTAGAATTTTAACCCTCTGCAACCTTATTGTGTGGGTTGATTACTGAATCCTTGTTCATCGAGTCTACACACACGACACGTGCAATACCAATGACTCATTACTCATACAGGAAATATGGAAAATCTTACTACCAATCAAGAGATGAGGAATAGTGGAACCACGTAAACTAAGTTAGAAAGTTGTGCGAGTAGTGCCTTGATAATGTGATTATGAGCAGTGTATAAATTGTGCGCGAAACGTGGTCATCA
>OX235273.1:4997838-5035442 GCA_944472155.2 Trichobilharzia szidati
GTCTCAATAGCTACCTCAGTGGTAACGTCTCTGAGTGTAGCACTCACTGAGTGACACTAGTTTGAATCTCAGAAGGAGGCATATGGGTTCCTTCAAGGTGACTGCAGATATGCCTGCCTCGCTGACTGGTGAGTGCCAACTAGCATGAAACCTAGGTGAGGCAAGTCTTCCTGCCAACTGCATCCAACCATCTACTATCGACAATTCAAAGTGCACTGTGTTGGCAAGCCATCTAGTGACATGGTGGCCATATTGCTAACTTGACTGATAAAATTCAGTCTGTAACAAATAGAGGACTAGACACATTACACTAGTTACTAACTAGTGCCCAATCAAAGTAACATAGCTGGGAATCAAGAAAATAAGTATAAATGCGTGAAATCACATACTACTGATGGAACCGGATTAGTAGTTTTATACAACTCACACTAGCACACCAGCACTACTGGTTGATATGAGTGATAAACACTACTACTCATCCAAATTGATCAGTAGTACACAGTTTAGCGCATTAGGCATTGCAACAATCATATAATGAGTAGAGAGGCCTAATAGTGTATGATATTCAGATGCTTTCAAGTAGTAATGTGTTGAGAGCTGTCTGCTAGCCAAAATTGGTAGAAAGCAATTTACGTTGTAAATCTTGGTCACGAGAAAAAACAAGAACAAAGCCTAACCTTAAGGAGAATCAACAACCAATTACAGCAGACTTAACGTGTGCAAACACGACTCGTAGATATATAGCTTAACTTTCTAAGAAACAGCCACAAAGAGATAACAGAATAACCTTCAGCAAGAAAACAACCAGTCAGAAGATGTCGCTTCTCTGCTAACAATAACGCTAATAATAAGGTACACAAAAATCTATAAATATCTGTTGATTTTCTCAATAAACCATCTTTTGCCTGGCCCTTGTCTTCTGTCGATAAAGCAGTATAGGTCTGCAACACCCTATTTGTGTACTCGGCCAGGTGACTGAATCGAGCTTCTCTTGAAAACTTCAGAAACGGATCTTCGAGGTTGCCTTCTGACGACTTCGTGAAGACTTGATTGATTTTGAGCCGAATTCTGTCAAAAGGCGATATCATGGGTGAATAGTATCTGAGAGTTCCAAATCGTCCTGCAGGTGATATAGTTCTACAAATCAATTAAAATATAATCAACATCTGAATTGATGTAATTACATACCCTCTTAAAACTACTTAAATTAATCAGTAGTATGCACATGACCACAAAAGTGGACAGAAAACACTCAGTAGAACTATTCACTGTCGTAAACGTGTGATTAATTGATCTAATTCTTGTTAAGTAGAAGTGCTGCTCTAAAATACACCTACTCAAACAAGCTCAAGTGCAGGTTAACCCTCGAAAATGAAGAAAGGAGTGTATCTAATATATTGAATTTTAATTTAAAGATTGATAACCTGTTAAGTAAGGATATGATGAAATTACTCAGTAGTAAAAGAAACTTATGATTACAATTCAATGGATATTAGCTAAGATATAGATACTTGTGAGAAATTTCTAACATGATGTATACTACTGGCAAAAATATTTAAGTAGTAATAAACAGTGTTACGCTTTCAACAAAACTGTTGATTAAAAATGCATCTGATGAAGGCGCAGATTGACTTGATGCTTACTAGTGACTGGCCCTATTCAGGCAGTTAACCTGGGGTTCTAGTGAGAGGCCGTGACCGGTAGGGTACAGAAGGTTGAAGGTGAGGCAGTAACTCATCGAAGAAGAAGACATTGCGAAGCGGTTGCGCTATGTCGTGAATTGGCAGAAGTTAGAATTCATGGGTCTGCCAGTGGATTGGGTCTCAGTGGCTGGATGAATGGTCTACAAGCTGGCATGGTAACTGGAAGATCTTGGATTCGCCCCCTGTCGATGGGTGCGTACTGTGAAGAGTCCTGAACTAGAACGAAACAGCTAACTGTCCAGTACTCTCAGCTGGCTTTCTAATGGTTCTCTAACTTATGCCAGCTCATGATGAAATCCTCCAACAATTCAAAATGAAAGAAATTGGTTATCAATATAGACGGCATGAAGTGAATTGGAAGAAGTTGGAGATAAACATTGGGGAAGCGAAATACGTAGAGTTTGGACTTTAGATATAAGTTGGTAATGTTTTCTCAATATTGTATAACATTACCTCCATGCGCGATGGTGCACTTTATCGCTGAGCTCTTTACCAAACTGCAATCTGTGCACCTCAGTGTATTCTATGTCTATGTACCTTCTACGCCGACTGATGCGTATGTTCAAACTTAGATTAACATCTGGTCATTAATACGACTTCTGTGACAGGAGGTATCAGTGACCACATTTTTATGGGCTAGTGCAAACTATCGGTCGATATGGAACATTCCCCTGTGGCTGCATAAAGAACCTGTAGACGAAGTCCATTTGAACGGTTGTTTATCTTCATCACATCCATCTTTGCTATGTTTACCTGGATTTTCGTCTTCGGCACCTTCTTCTTTAGCCAGTCTGTTGGTTTCCGCCTACAAGTGTTCGAGTTTGTGTGACATTAGACATAAATCATCCACAGGCGAAATCCAGATTTTCTAGAGTCTTCTCATCGGTTAGTGCAGAGTATTCCTGTCTTCTCACTCCTTGTGCACAGTCTGACGCATAATCTAGTCCAGCACAATTAGGAATATCATCTGTGGTAATAGGCAGGTGGCTTTGTCTTACTCCTGTCTTCACTTCGAATGCCTCACTGAGTTTTCCGTTGTGAATCATGTGACACATGACATTGTCATATAGCCAGCTTTTGAATGAGTTTGATGAAGACTTGGGCACTGCACGCCATAGTGCTAGAGTACTTTTCAAGTTACTTCTCGGTCAACGATGTCTGTCGAAGGCCTTTTGTAAGTCGATGAAGTTGAGGTGTAGTGAAGTTTGTCTGCCATTCTATGCCTTTTTCTACGATGACGCTGCGTAGAGTAGCAATTTGATTAGCACATGATTTGCATTCCCCGATCCCAGCTTGCTCTGGTCGATGGGATGGAGTTCTGCATCCAGTGCATCTTTCATTCTCTCCAGGATAGCGGGACTTAGTATTTTACATGACGAAGACAAGGCCATTATTCCATCTGCTTCCACTGTATGACCAGCAGTAGTCATGAGCTCCAGAAGTGATGTGTCAACTTTTCTGCGTTCTTTCTTTTTGATAACCTTTCTGATAAGTTTTAATGGATGCGTCTACAGAATCTTCTGCTGGTGCGGTCTACGTACACAGCTCCTCAAGAGAAACTTAGTTGGTAAATGCACATCGAAGTTACCAATAGCGAGACGTCGTATTTGACGTTTTGATTCTACACAGTATTTTGCTACAAGTATGGAATTTTCAGTATGTGATATCGATAGCCCAAATTTAGCAGGCCGATCATTGATACCAGGTGTGCTTCGTTCGGGAATCGAACCCTGGGCTATTTGAAATGTTGGCGAGCGTCCTAACCACTGTGCTACCGATGAGGTATAGAGTGGCATCAAAGATTTTTCTTCGAATCCCTGTCGACAGACGGGTTCGGAAAAATTCACTAATTAGTTTTTCTTGAATTTCAGATTTACAAACAGTTGTTTGTTCAACAATTACAAGGTTTTGCGATGCGTCACTTTCTGTCTTTAAATGTTTATCTATGAAGAATGTTGAATCTGCATCCTTGATTACAGATTTTCTAAAGAACTCCAATCACTTACCTCATGTATCTGTGATGTAAAACGTTGTCACCTTTCTATTCCGATTTGTCTTGTGGAAGATCGGTCTTCATAAAGATCCACCAGTTCATCTTGAATGGTGGAAGTCTACAAAGGATAATTTACCTCCTGATCCCACTTCAGTATTAAAGTCAACCGATCAATGCACACCGTTAAGGATTTACAGGATCTTACTTGGTTCAACATTTTCTTCGATAACGATAAAAATATTGTTCAAGTATCGTTTGTAAGCTTTGAAGTGACTAATGGATGGTTGGAGGCTATTAGATTCCGGTTACGCCATAGATTATTCGGTGTGTAATGGACCAAGTGGAGGACCTATTGTCACTCCAACCTTCAGTCGGTATATTTGACCACAGAATAAAGACTGAACACTGAAAATGCACCTCAGTATTAACTTTTCATATACTCAGTGGGTAAATAAACTTTTCGACTGAACCAGTAAAGGTCGAATAGGTGACAAATGACTTCCACTAATGAAACATTTGTGAACAGAGAAACTGCGTTCATTAAATCCATATTCCCATGGAATACGGAATAATTTGAGTTCAAACAGTAGTGCTTGTTGGTTGTTTGGTTGGATATTTAAAAGTCATTTACTAGGTAGTGGGTCACAATGACTGTCTCTGATTTGACGGCTTATGATACTACCACCCAGTTTCCCAGATTGAATTATGTGGATTGAGATTCGAACCTTGGAGCCAATGGTTGAAATTTACTTCTTTTAACGAGTGAGTTACCTCTCCACGGAGGCACTTACCAGCACAGTTTAAGTGATCAAAATCCTAAACAGCCATTTCACTCATCAATGATGGCTCAAACGATTTGGCTTTCTCACATAAATCTATCGAAATGCATCGCTGATGAGATCTGAGACAAAAGAAGACAAACTGCTTCATGACTACTCCTCAGTGAACAATTAACAGTCCATTTCTAAGTTTTAACTCAATTTAACTTCTCAGCAATAAAAACAATTTTCTTAACATTATAAGGATAACCTGATGGCGTCGAACTAGCACAAGGAAGCAATGAAAGCTACATTTTAAATTCCCCAACACCTCATCTTAATGAAAGTCGACGATAGTGTGAATCACACTAAATACAAGTTAGGCTAATGTTTCTTCAAAAGAGGAACCAATGAATTAGAAGCGGAGATAATTAAAAATAATCCCATTAACTGACTAAAATCGATAGCTTTCTCTTCCATCTCAAATTTAAGATAAGCCATACTGTTTGGGTATAAAAATTATTTTCAAGACTACTTAATTATGCAAAAGTAGCGAAAAGCGATGTCTAGACTGTAGCTATGGTTACCTTTAACGAATGAAAAAGTTACTCTTCAATCTTATCACAAATAATATCTGCTGACATCATTACACTAATAGCAGTATGCAATCTAATTATGATTTAGATGCAAATGTCACTTTGATGCATGGTTTTGGCGTTACGATGACTTATTTAAAGTTGATTCCACTATACAAGGCGATTTTTAGAAGGTACTTATGTTGTTCAAAAAAGTGAGTAACATAGTAGCAAGCAGAGTATGTAAGTTGTGAGAGGATGACGTTGGTGTGTAGACAATGACGACGCAGACCTTTATCAACAGCTGTCTTCGTTTTATACTCAAGATCAGATGGCCGGAAAGAATCACCAAAACAAGAAACTATGGGAACAAACAAAACAAGAACCAATCACCCAAAAAATATGCAGGAGAAAGTGGAGATGGATTGGACACTCGCTGAGGAGACCGCTGGGTGACATCGCGCGTCAGGCCATCGCTCGAGTGGAACCTGAAAAGGAAGCGGCGAGTGGGACGTCCAAGGGTGACATGGAGGAGATCGTGTGAAGAGGAGCTGAAACAGTATGAACTAACATGGATGCAGGTGAAAAGTACAGCAGAAGACAGAAGCAAGTGGAGACGTGTAGTTGAAGCCCTATGTTCCACTAGGAACCCAAGGGAACAATAATACTTATGTTGTTACACAAACTCGAGTCGGACGTATATGAAAAATACTGCCGCCCGATTCTTCCTCTAAATTCATTCAGTCAAGGAGGTGAGTTGGCATATTTTGCAGAATGCTCCTCATTTTTCAGCATATGATGTCGATTTCTCAAGATGGTAGTGAATAAAATCGATGAGGACTTCCTATTTATTTGGGTACATTTAACAGAGAATACAGGAAATTTTGATTCAAGTTTCTAGGAAAAAAAAACCCAAAAATCGTGTTCTTATAGGCAGTCTTCAATCGTCGAAGTCCGTTAACATTTGAACACATCTGCGCTGTCGGTTATGAAAAGATCCAAAGTTTTTATTATATTATTATTTCCTTTAATTCCTAGAGGAACATACGGCTTCAGCCGTGCGTCTCCATTGCGTTCGATTCTCTGCTTTAGTCTTCACCTGGCTCCAAGTCTGCCCACACGTTTTCATCCCCTCTTCACATGACCTCCTGCAAGTCACCCTTGCACTGACGACCAACTCGCCGCTTCCCTTTCTGATTCCACTCGAGCAATGGCTTGTCTAGTGATGTCACTTGATGCATTGTTTCCTCAGAGTATGGCCAGCCAATCCACCTGCATTTCTTCCTGCCTATTTGTTTCACAATCGGTTCCTGCTGTGTTGGTTCGCTCATTGCCAGAGATCTCTGTTGCTGATCTTTTCTGGCCAGCCATCTGATCTTGAGTAGTGAGCGAAGACAACTGTTAATGAAGGTCTGCAGTTGGTTTGAGATGCTCTTCATGACTCGCCAATTCTCTGACCCATATAGTAGCACAGACTTCACATTGGAGTTGAAAATCCGAATTTCATTTTTCATGCTGAGTGCTGTTGACCTCCACACAGACTTGAGAGTATTGAAAGCTTGTCTTGCTTTTCTGATTCTTGCTTTGATATTCTCGTCCGTTCCGCTTGTAGTTGAAACGATGCTTCCCAGGCAGGTCAAGGAGGTTGTTTCTTTCACATTCCTTCCATTTATGCTGATTGTTTTCTGTTGTTGTTGCTGTTGGTGGTGTTGCGCAGTTGATGAGCCTCAGCAATGAACTGTTCTCCAACAGGGTACAAATCTAATCGAATTACAGATTTTGAAAAGCTCTGGCATCTGTGAATCACAGTAGATCGAAAGTGATCCGTAGCATTTAGTTCCAGCTCAAACGAGTCCAATACCACAGAATACTTCAAAGAAGATTACATCTTCACTATGCTACCACAGTGGAACAAGAGGCATTTTTAAAAATTTTGATTACAGCTTGATGCCACACCGTATTTTCAGTACAAGTATGGCATTTTTAGCATGGATATCGGTGGCCCAAATTTTGCAGACCGACCATAGATATCGGGTGTGCGTCTGCAGGGGGTCGAACCCCGGATCGTGTGCATGGTCGGCGAGAATCCCAACCACTGCTGTTCAATATAAAAACCATTTTTGTCAGAAGGGATAATACTATTGATCATACAGAGAGATTCTGTTAGTCACACAGGTACAGATCCCAAACCAGAGCCAGTTAGACCAAGACTGTGAGTTTACTTGCAATATGTCACGTTACAACACCAGACAATAGTGGGCTAGACTAGTTAAAAAATCCGTTTCAAGACTGTCTGCATATTGCAGAAGTTGAGAGAAGCACCATCTCTACCGTTGCTATGGTAACTTATAACAAACATAAACGTTGCTGTTTATACAAAAATGAACTGCGACTGTGATAATTAATGTAATGTAATTACCCCTGTTTTCCCGTAGCTACATTTCTGCTTATCCTGTATTCTTTTTTTTTAAAAACCCATTTTCTTAAAATCCTAAAAGCCATGGAATTTTAGACGCAAAGGTAGTCGCAATATGACTTTGTCTCTTCCTCTTTCTCTCTCTCTATTAATAACCTCGTTTAATTTATTTTCTATTTAGTTCACTGCCTTAGGGGATATATTGATCGATTGATTTTATTGATTATTTGTTTGCTATGTTGAAACTGTTGTCTGTTTGTTTCTCACCGATCAACTCTAGTGAAGATATTTAAGTGAGACACATTTATTGTGTTCACCTTATCAGAACATATTATGAACATTTTTCACAAGGATAGATGAACTGCATGGTTTCATATTACTTTTGTTTGTTCGATATATATTCATGGATAATCCCTATCCACACATTAATATGAAAACAAAACAGGTAACTTAGCGAAAAGACTCTTTTCAGACAATTCCTTTTCTTTAGCTGTACAACTATTCTTGTGCAGCCAGGTATATCGGTCGTTTGACACGTATCCTGTCTAAAAGGATTCAAGAACTCTATCCGGCATGATTGTAAAAAGGTAGTAGTGGGTCTATAAGGAATGTGATAATCGAACACCTTGCCAACGCTGATCAGTCCATCTCAGCAAAACGTCTCCTATCCTTTAGAGTAATCCACAAGGCGAAGAACAACCTGCCAAAGGTGATACGCTTTTATCCCCTTTCCATTGTTGAGGTATTAACCATTCAGTTAGAGAAACCGCTACTACCATTATGGTGAAAACCTTGTCAGTTTCTACTAACTTGGTTTTTATTTATTTGTTTTTCTAACTCCCTAATAACTCTTGACAGAGGAACCTGAAAGAAACAACCTACTTTACCTACCGACCTGGGAAGCATCGATTCAACTACAGGCGGAACTGACGAGGATATCAAATCAAGGATTGGGAAAGCAAGACAAGCTTTCATTACTCTCAAGTCTGTGTGGAGGTCAACAGCACTCAGCTTCAAAAATAAAATCCGGATATCCAACTCCACTGTGAAGTCTGTGTTACCTTATGGATCAGAGACTTGGCGCGTCATGAAGAGCACCTCAGAGAAACTACAGACCTTTATTAACAGTTGTCTTTGCTCAATACTCAAGATCAGATGGCTGGCCAGAAAAGATCGGCAACGGAGATCTCTGGCAGTTAGCGAACCAACACAGCAGGAACCGATTGTGAAACAAATAGGCAGGAAGAAATGCAGGTGGATTGGCTGGCCATACTCTGAGGAAACAATGCATCAAGTGACATCACTAGACAAGCCATTGCTCGAGTGGAACCCGAAAGGGAAGCGGCGAGTTGGTCGTCAGTGCAAGGGTGACATGGAGGAGGAGGAGGTCGTGTGAAGAGGAGATGAAAGCATGTGGACAGACTTGGAGTCAGATGAAAGGGATAGCAGAGAACCGAACGCAATGGAGACGCGCCGCTAAGGCCCTATGTGTGGCGGCCTAAAAACATATCAAATTAAATGTTCACCGAAAAATAAGGAATCCATTGAAAGTCGTGGTTGTTATGTGAGGTTGAAAAGAACTCAACCTTGGACCACGGGCAACGAACGAATCGGTTTCTCTCTCTCCAGCGGCTCGCTCAGCACATCTGGCGACCAACTCTGTCTCGCATAGATTGACACATCCACATTAAGATATTTTGCTCCTACCTGCTTTTCTCTACGCGGGAGATCTCCGACGGTTGACATCTCTAAGGTGTAGTTGAGGATTTGCATAATCAAGAAAAGGACAATTTCATCCCTATAATTTCGTACGTCTATAATTTGAGTATTTTGTGACTATTATAGTTTTTCTTCAAATAACTTCAGTTTTTTGTGTATATTAACTTAAGTGAACCGAATATCTTATTTATACATATTTCTTAGTATTTGTTCTGTCCTTTTTAATTGTGTGTATAGACATACTTAGTTACTAGGTCCACAACATATGTTCCTCTAGGAATTAAAGGAAACAAAAATAATAATAAATAATAAATAGCTCTTGTATTGTTTTAGAACTCTTGCATAATTCCATATTTTACTTTGGTTCTGTACTCATACTGATTACAACTCATTCAACAAACCATTCAAATTGCAATTAGTCAACTCCTATTATACACTGATCAATACTAACAACTGTGATGGTGACAACTCATCACTTTTACTACGACCCTCTTTCTTGAGGGTAATTACAGCTAAAGAGGAAGGCGAAATCTCCGAAAAGAGCCTCTTCGCTGAACCACGTGTTTTGTTTTCACCATTGGATATATCACACAAATTGAAACAGTGTTACATACTGCCTAACAATGTTTCAAACAAGACTTATTGTTCATAATCATATCAGCAATTGTAGCTACACAAATTTGAAACTTCCGTTTTGCATTTCTCTATATTTCTTTCTATTCAAAGCAGAAGTAAAACAGTTTTCCAGATATCTGGGATAGGTGTTGAATTATTCTTATCGTAGTTGATTCGATAATTGTGAAGCTTTAGTTATCAGCCTTTACTCTCACCCTGTTTTACTAGATTTTCAGACTTCAATTTTATCCCATCATCCTATTGTATTATTATTATTATTGTTTCCTTTTATTCCTAGTGGAACATAGGGCTTCAACTGCACGTCTCCACTTGCTTCTGTCTTCTGCTTTACCTTTCACCTGCATCCATGTTAGTCTATACTGTTTCAACTCCTCTTCACACGATCTCCTCCATGTCATCCTTGGACCTCCCACTACTCGCCGCCTCCCTTTCGGGTTCCACTCGAGCTATGTTCTGACACGTGATGTCACCCAGTGGCCTCCTTAGCGAGTGTCCAATCCATCTCCACTAACTCCTGCATATTTTTTGGGTGATTGGTTCTTGTTTTGTTTGTTCCCATAGTTTCCTGTTGGTGATTGTTTCCGGCCATCTGATATTCAGTATAGAGCGAAGACAGTTGTTGATAAATGTCTGCAACAGGCTGTTGGAAATATTCTTTGTCACCCGCCAAGTTTCTGATCCGTATAGAAGAACTGACTGACTCGACGTTTGTATTGAGAGTCCATATTTTGTTGTTGATGCTGAGTGACGAAGATTTCCAGATTGGTTTCAGGTTGATGAATGTGTTCCTCGCCTTCCCGATTCTCGATTTGACATCCTCGTCCGTTCCTCCTGTAGTCGAGACAATGCTCCCTAGATAAGTGAAAGAAGTAACCTCTTTCAAATCCCTCCCGTTGATGGTGATTGGCGCTGGATGTTGCTGATGCTGTTGTTGTTGTTCTTGTTGGTTGGTTATTTTCATAACCTCCGTCTTGTCTATGTTCACCTGCAGTCCTGTCTTCTCTGGCTGATTCTTCGACCAGTTTGTCGGTTTTCGCTTGTAATTCTTCTCCTGTGTTTACTCGAAACGCCTCACTGAGTTTTCCGTTGTGGATGACTTTGCATGTGCCGTTGTCGTACAGCTGTTGAATAAGGCTGATGAATATTCGCTAAGATTTTGTCCTCTGCGCTAATCTAACTGACTCTTCCCTAATACTTTTGCCTGTGTATTTTACCTCAAAGTCATTGCAGGGGATTAGATAAACTCCACAGGATCCTCTAACCGAAATAAATGGTTTCTGATATCCAATATCCTTTTCTTCACTTATCTGGTAACCAACGTTTCAACTAAAGGTGACAGCACGGATGAGAATGTCAACACCAGAATCGAAAAGCCAAGACAGATCTACGTCACTCTGATATCAGTTTGGAAGTGTGCCACACACACGGTCAGTATAAAGAAGAAAGTTAAGTAAGTTAGTGCCTCTGTATAGTCCAGAAAGCCAGCATGTCAGGGATAGCATTTCGAACGGGCTACTATGGACTTTTTTCAACAGCTGCCACCTTATCTGGCTCCATAGTGAAGATTGAATGTCCAGAAAGAATTTTTTTATTCCTTCACGTTTCCAGTGAAACATAGGGTTTCAAGCTAGAGGCTTGAAGTTTCTGTAGCAGTGTTTATTTTTACAGGATAGGTTTCTGGCCTCATACCCAACCTTTCCTTCTTACCAGCTTTTATTACCGGCTAAGCGAGGTAAAAGAGTGCGTCTGTGGCCGGGGATCGAACCCCAGACCATGTGCATGGTTGGCAAGCGTCCTAACCACTGTGTCACCGACGCACCGACGCCACAGAAAGAATTGGCAAAAAGAAATCCTGAATACGAACTAGTCAAGAACCTACCGCTCAACAAAAATGACAACGAAAATGAAGACAGATTGAACAAGCACCTTGGCTGACATCGCAAGCTCCAGTTGGAAACAACGAGTTGGCAGTTCATGGGTGACATGGAGCAGATCATAAGGGGAAGAGATGAAAGACTGTGGGCATTGGTGGAACTATCCGAAGAGGACTAGAGAGATCAGGACAATGTGGAGATGTGCTTTTGAAGCCATATGTTCCACTCGGAACCCAAGGACATAATATGTGATAATATAGTAGGACACAAATTCATTCCAGCTGAAAGAATAATCAATCTTCAACGACACTTTTCCTCCATTTCCCTCTTGAAGTGATGCAAATTTGTTATTAATGAATCAATTAAAACTTACCATGAGTTAATGCTGCAATCCAAGCACAACAAGAAACCTGGAAAAGTAGCTGCGTTATCCTGCATGGAAATCTGTGTACCTAAGTGGTGCAGACGAACTTCCAGTAGCCGATGCATCCATTCTGCAATATATATATATATATATAAGTAGTATAGGGACTTGTCTTTCACAGAAAATTCTTAGAACTGTTAACTTAAGTCATAATCAGTTACATACGGTGAAATATTCCCTTACGATATGTGACTCTTTTGAGTCACCTGTTTTATATTCGAGCAAAGAAATAACAAACTTTGGTGAAGAATAATATGGATGCATTTTATTTCGTTAGTTCTCATCGTCACCTGCATTCAACCTAATACCTTTTATAAATAAAAGTCAGTGCAAAATTTAACATACTTTTGGTTACAGGATTTCATCATGAGCTGACACTGATTAGAGAACCATTGTAAACTGGGAGTACTGGACAGCCAGGTGTTTCATCCTTGTTCGGGACTCTTCATCAGTAAGTATCCACTGGAGTTCAAACCCAAGGACCTTCTGGTTCCAAGGCGAGCTCGCAGACCATTAAGCCACTTGAAGGCGTACTGATGAAGTGTCCCAAACAGGGAGGGAACAACTGACTGTCTAGTATTCCCAGCTGGTTTTTCAATGGTTCTCTAACCGATGTCAGCTCATGATGAAATCCTGTAACCAATCAATCAAATCCATACAAACCCACACTTGATTAGCACACTTTTTTCATCAACAAACTTATTATAACAGTATCATGGGGAGGGAAAACATAAGGACGACAAGGTAGCTGAAGTGTAAGTATATATATATATATATCTTGCTATAGAGAAGCCACAAGAAAATTAATTTACAAGTTTGTTGATAACGTGGTAACAAAAATTAATAACAATTACATAGTTAGATAAGAGGAGATCAAAATTTGGTGTGCAATAGGTCAGATGAAAAGGTGATGATGTAATATGGTGAGTAGAGCTCATAAGTTCAAGAAAAATAATCTCCTACGGAAGCCAGGCAGAGGAAACGAATAGAAGGATTGGGGGGCGTTGAAAAGATGAGTTAGTGAAGTTAGAAGATCAACAGTTACTAAGGGATGAATCACCAGAGCATTTGGAGTGCAACGACAAATTCCACGTGGACACATAGGTCAGGTTCCAGCTGGGTTTTTTTTTGAGATAGCCTCAGCAAACTGAAGGAGACTTGAGCTTTTTTTTCTGTTAATTATTTTGAACGATACCATCACGTTTACTTGGTGTTTAGTGTCTATCAGGATTCTCCTTGGTACATGTTAGAGGAATTTAACATAGGCGCTTCTTTCTGTTCTTCCAATGTAACTACTTCCACAGATACATGTGAATTGGTATATACATTTGGAGGTAACATATAAGGGATACTTGTCGATCTTTGACTGCACCAGTTACGGTGATTTTCGGGGCAAAGAGACTATTTTTATAGTTAAAAATACATGTTTCTAAACTTGATTACATAATAGTTGGATTACTGGCCTCATCACGCCGTTAGACAGCATTATTCACTGCAGGACACTCCGAACACAGCTTATCAGTTATAACCCTATTGAGACAATAAACCTAGAGAGCAAAAGTACAGCTATATAACTTCATGCAATTACACGCAACCATACAAAAGGATGAAGAAATCTGAGAGTCTTAAGATCTAACGTGACAGGGTGGAGAGAAAGAACGATTAATAGCTAAAACTTTATTTACTAAATCAACTAAGAATCCAGTGCAATAAGAATGATACAACACTTGTCCCGACTATCTGGAAAATCACTAACCCCCTCCCTTTCACAACGAACAGAAAAGAATAAGAAGAACAGTAAAAATCAAGTCTCTATGTTGCGCATGACAGAAATGTAAACAATTAAAATGTGTTTGAAAAATCATCCAATAAGCGCGTATCCCATTTGACTGTGCAAGATAAATTCACTTGCGAAAGGGAGATGGAATTGCATATAGCCACAGTGTCCAAGTATTACAGGTATTGGAAATCCTCTTGTAATCAGACAAAATAAAGTTTGTTTATAAATTATATAAACTTTAAGCGAATTGTTTTAGTGAAGCGGTTAGTTAGTTAGATCACCGAAAATACCGATTGGGTTATGAAGAAAATAAAAGACAATTCGACAAAGAAAATGCTTCTTTATCAACGAAATCATCCTCACATGCTGTACAGTCGTATTTATGTTTACCGAAAATGTATAGTAGTGCATTATTGATTAATAGGTGGACGTGACATAATTGATATAACCATTGCTGCTTGATCAACAAATATGTTGGAGAAAATCGAAATGGATCAAGCATACATTGAGCAGACCGTCGAATGACATCGCGTGCAGTGCAGACTGTCGCTCTAGTGGAATCCCAATGGGAAGCGATGAGTGAGTTGTCCTAGGGTGACATGGAGGAGATCGTGTGTTTGGGAGGAGGAGATTAGGGATTGTGGTAAATCGTGGTCAAAGCTGAAGAGGACGCAGGGAAAAGAATAAAGTGGAGATGTGTCGTTGAAGACCTGTTTTCCACTCGGAACCCAAAGGGATAACAATAAAACTCAGAAGTCGCTTAGAAAGTAAAAATAAAAGTTGTAAATTACGTAATACTCAATACCGTACAAAGGAAGAAACGGTTAGAAATTTGATAAGGTTAAAATTGTTATTGAGTGAGAAGAAAGGTGGTAGTTGAGTTCCCAAGTGTGAAAATGGGTTAAGAAGTTGAGAAAAAGTACAAAAGCAACATGTCAGAGTCATAACAGTGAATTGATTATTAAAATAAAAGCAAATAAATCATTAAAATAAAAAATATACAAGGAACGACTAGTAAAGAGATTAAGACCTTAGTAGAATAAGAGACTGGACAAACTTTTTCTGTATACAGAGTCCGAGATTGTGCTGACGAATTGCCAGCGCCTCCGCCATACACAAATGTTGAAACATGACGCCCTTTGTACCATTTGCCCTCATCTTGTAGATAATCTTTAAAGACGACTCTTGTGGAACTGCACGGCTTAAGTTCAACAAGTGCTCGCGAATTGAGCTAGTAACTATCTAACACTGTCCTTTTGCTAACCATGCCGGATAATGATCAGCGGGGCACTTGAATAGTGTGCGCTTTTGTGGCCAATATAACAGCTTAACGGGAGCAGGTGAATTTATAAACACACATTGTGGAGTGACCTGTGTGGCACTTTATCATCCATTAATCCACTGGTCATTCATTGGCTGTGAAACCTGATCCGTAGCTCAGGCGATAAAGTTTTCTCAGTGATCTGGATAAACAGCGGTTCTTTAGAATCTCAGGTGTTGTATCACCTGTAGATTCAACTTTTATGAATGTCAGTTCCTTCGGCACCGTCTAGATTCTTCCAGGTTCTTGCTTTACTTTCCTATTTTTCTCGATGAATCTTGAAGGATATCTAGTTTTCATGAGAACTCGTCTGAGTCTCTCCACTAAGTTAGTTTGTTAGTTAGCAATGATCACTTTTGTGGCCACAATTTCATTTTTTTCCAATCGATAAGCTACGGGTTTTTTGGTATTTTGGTGATTTTGTATATATTTCAGTGCAAATTACTTCATGAACCTTCATCACTTAGATAGCGATTGAAAACTCTGGCAAACTGAACAGCTGTCTCGTTCTGATTCGAAAATCCTTAATAGTATGTATCAACCACCCAATCAAGAATCTCATCAAAGATCTTTAAGTTAACAGTTGAGCCCGTTGATCTTGCAACGGCTGGACTGAAATCCAATGATCCTTGAATTCAAGCTTTTTTAAACTCATGGTATAATGTCACGAGCAGCCAATTTCACCGAATTGCAACTACTTTAAACACAACATAGTGGATTCCATATGCATTATTGATGTAAGTATAAAACTTGGGCACTGTGGCAGTAGGGTATAACTCCATTATGGATAAGATTTTATCTTGATAAATCACACAGTGTTGTTATAAGGTAATATTTACTGATGAACACGTTTCGAGCACAATTTATTGCCACTCATAATCATATCAAGTCACTCACAAAATTTTCTGGCTTCATTTATATGCATGAGTAAAAGATGATGATTAGACATTTGAATAAAATCAAAATAAGATAAAGTACATTCCGAACCAATATTAGTGTTATCAATAAAATACAATAAGACAGGAAATAAGACGTTTTTTACCGTAAAAATAAGTAACTTGTTAGAAAGTTATTATGTGAATTGAATACATTTTAAGATTACTTATTATCCTCCTCTGATTTGACCGGTAATAGTGCCTTCCATACCTCTAGTATTTGCATTGTGTCGTTTCTGTTGCATGTGCTGGGTTTAGACTCAATGAACCAGGATTCAGTAATCAACCTGTCTCTCCACCCACCTGCCTATATTACTTCTTAGAATTTTGACTCCGTCCCACCCAATCTATTGTGTGGTTGTGTTTTAATGCATTCAGTGCAATGTAGTGCTGAGATTTTTTCTAAATCGCTCATCTTCGCGATTGGGGTCATCCATTCTAACCTTAGCTAAATTCTTATGTTTCGACAATCTGACTAACCCCGACCTACTAGTTTGACCTTTGTAGTTGACTCAATTCACAGTCATTGCAAGGTATTTTGTAAATTATATTATTTTGTTTAATTGGGTTAACCTACAGGGCCCTTTAACCTACAGAGCGTGTCCTACCTGAGTGAGTTTGCAGGTTTAAAGGTAGGGTTTCGGACGTCTCCTCCTTATATGGTATAACTACTGTAGATGTCTTATATTCTTTCTTATCTATGTAATCACTAGTAGTTTCACCATTATTTTTATTTTGCTTTTGACCTTTTCTGATCTTCGGAATGAATTTTATAGGATATTTAGTTATTTAACACCGACGCTACTTCTTCTTCAATCTGTTTCATTTCATCGTTTAGGTTTTTTATTGTACTACTTAGTGCTGTTGCTTGGCTTGTTAGACACATTTAACTAAGACAGCCTTTACAGACAGCAAATTCCACTGGTTATGACGTCTTATCAGCACTCCTTCTTTTAACCAACAGTGAACAAGAGATTTACATTGTTATTTCTTATATTTGAAAGAATTTGAATTTAATTTTACTCTAGACTTGAAGTTAAACACCTTCAGACAGTACACACATGATTCGTAAGCAAATAAATGACTTTTTGTTAAAGCATACTAGACACCAAAGTGAATACAATTTATTGCGTAACAATAAGAGATTGAAAAGTGACTCATTTGTCTGTGTAATTTGATACATTGATGAATAGTCTATACCAATTTTTCTTTATATCAACTAAATAATTTTCATGAACAAGTTATCACAAAATAACGTTTATGGCTTGACAGATAAATATTAAGGTTCTGTATGGTTAGACGGTGTCCTTTGTCTGTGTCACTAGATATCCTATTTGATATTATTATATTATCAGCATTGCCTTGGATTCTGAGCAGAACATAGGGATTCAACTGCACATCTACATTTCAGTCTGTTCTCTGAAGTCTTCTTTAAATGTTCCTGTGGTTGACCATGTGGTTTCATTGCTTTTACACAATAGCCCTTTCTTATATCACCCTCGAACTCCTAACTGGCCGTTTTTCTTTCGGGTTACACTCGAGGACGTGCCTGACGCGTGACGTCACTCAGTGGTCTCCCAAGTGGGTGTTCAGTTTATATCCATTTTCGCCGGCATATTTATTGATCTATGCGTTTTTAGTTGATTCGTTGACAGAGTCTCTTCGGCTTATCATTTCTAGCCAGACGACCTTCAGTATCCAGCCTGTGATAATGAAAGTCTATAGAGGTTTGCTGGAAACGCTTTTCTTGACGAGTGTGCCGAGTTTCCTGACCATATAGAAGCACTGACTGACAAGGCATTAGAGTTGAAAATCCTTTCGAAATTAATTACAGAATGGTGAAGGACTATTTTGTTGCATGTAATTCAAATGGTGCTGCCTAGATAAGTGAAGGAGGTAACCTCTTTCAAATTTCTCCCACTGACAGTAATTGGTGCTTGTTGTAGGCTGGTTGTATGGTTATCTTCATCACCTCCATCTTCTCTATGTTTCCCTGAATTCCTGTCTTCTGTGATTGTTTCTTCTTCCAACTTGTTGGTTTTACGCCTATAAGTCTTCGAATTTGAGTGAAATTGGACATAAATAATCCGCAAAATCTAAATCTTCTAGATTCTTCTTGTCCGTTCAGCATAATGATGTCTTTTCGCTCCTCACCGTCTTCCATATAATCTAGTCCACCAGAATTAGGATAGTAATGAGCAGCCTCATCTTACTTCTTCCTTCACTTCAAGAGGTTTTGTTGAGTTTTCCGTTGTTGGATCCACTATTTTAGGTTGGAAAAAATGCCCGTCATTCGCATCGGTTTGCATTGGGGTCAAATCACGAAAGAACAGAATTGAGAATTCATTGGTTCTTGAAATCCAACCCATTGACTGAATGGTTACCCGATTCGCCTGGTTCGATGACAGTTTACCTGATCAGTGAGGTCCAGTTCTTCATGATTTTCAGTGATTATCAAATTGATGCCAGTTCGTTAGCAGATGTGCACTGAAATGTATTTTTATGTCTTAGAGTGAAATGTTTGAGAATTTATATTTTTTACGTGTATTTTGACAAGATGTGTGTGATTATAATCACACTCATCCATCAAGTGACAACATATGCTACATAATCTACAGAATACTTCATGCAGTGTATAAATCCTCGAAGGGAGGTGTAGAAATAATAAGATTAGTGGGCATTTAGAACGTTACGCAACGAGGTGATAATTATGATAGAATAATACTGCAAACAAATTTTACCACAGATTAATATCGGTTAGAGAACCACTGAAAGACAGCGAAGAGTCCTGGACAGTCGTTTCGTCCCACCCCGGGAGCCATCGTCAGCAAACATCGACTGGGTTCGGAATCTAGGACTCTCCAGTTACAAAATAAGCTCGTAGACCACTCAGTCACTGGGACCCAACTCAATGACTAGCCCATGAATTCTAACTTCCTCCCATTCGCTATGTTTGGCGCAACTACCACTGAATGTCATCGGCGAGTATTTATCCTCGCTGCCAACAGTGTGAACCCCACTGTTCACAATTTCTACCTAGAACTCCAGTCAACTTCGTCCTGCATCCAGTCAGCAGGAAAACCTACCGTTCAGTACTCCACTACGGGTTCTCAATGGTTCTCTAACTGACATCTCAAGCTTCAAAAACAAATCAGAACCCTATGGACATATTCTTCAAAATTTCAAACAGAGTTATACTGTATTAAATAAGTAAACGATGACAAGTGGAATAATATAAGGAACTGTTCAAAATGAAAACAATAATACTAATAACAGTAAAATAATATGGAGTGTATGAACGATTTGAATAAAAAGGGGAAAAATAAATAGAGCCTGAGACGGATTATGACGATGAATGCGGGAGGGATTGAGCAGACTTCTTCTATGTACAAAGGTTCAGCTTCTGTATTTTAATAGCTAAAACTTCAGAAATACATATTAGACGGATATGTATTGATTTCTGTAGGTTGTCCTCCGCCGTACACACTGGCTGATTGACTGACAGGTTTCAAAGCAGAACTTTACTCCGATGTGCAGCAGTTCGAGTTGTCACACTTCACTTAACACAGAAAGCAAGAGAAAAGAGTAAAAAGAATAGTAATATGGAAGAACAATACAGTTTTATTGTATATAGACAGCTGTAGACGAAGAGATTGTAGAGATAATATGATCCGTATCGATCAGATGTTCAGTTCTCGGTCTGCTTATAACTCTAATTCCACTTCTTCATAACCTCATCGGATAGTGTTCTTGCACTCATCTTGGATAAAATCTGAGTCGAACAGCAAACATGCCTGGCTTCACAGGAGCAGATAAACTGGTAAACACATATGGATATGAATGCGCACTCCTGAAGAGGAGTACCCCCCCCCGACGTATAACGAAGCAGCTATTCAACAGTACTTTCTGATTTTCAACGGCTCACTAACTGATATCAATTCTTGATTAAACTTGGAACAAATTATTACAGTATTACAGTGTATTACTAATGTGTTATGTAAAATTCTATTGATTTTCGCTTTAGACTATACATCTGGGTAAAGTTAATTTATTTCAACTAGTAATGATAATAATAATAATAATAGTTGGTCGATGTGATTGGCTATTCTAGGTCAAATGTTGTTATTGTAGTTAGTGGATATGAAGATAGACAGACAGATAGACGGATGGACAGATGGAGAGATCGACTGACGGACAGGTAGACTGTAGTTTTCATAGACGAGTACATTTTGACTGGCCAGTTAGAATGACAATGTCTAAATGTCTATACTACTACAACTACAACTGCTATTACTGATGATAGCCGGAAATTGTCTACAGAAATAATGACATATCAAATTGTAAGCATTACTAATCCACAGAAGGAAAAAAATAAAATATTGTAATACCCATTATTGTTATTATTATTCCGAAGGCGATGAACTCAGATAGATCAAGCATAGAAGGGATTAAAAATAGACAGACAGAAAAAGTAGCTACTTTTAAAATCGATATAATTCGCCTTTCCTCTTAGGTCATACTTATATTTTCAAGAGTTGGTTTGTAAGGATATGATTCGTTTTAAGTTGAGCCATTGATCGATATTAGTTAAAGAACTATTAGAAACCAATAGAGACTAATCGGTGGATATTTCGTCCTAATTTGAGATTCTTCACGAGTCGATGCTACGATCCCATCAAGGTTTGAACCAAGGACACTCAAGCTGCGTTGATCATTCATCTACTTTATGAGGTATTCAGCCAACCGAAAAGTTTTTACTTCTGAAGTTCTAGTGAGAAATTGTAATCAGTGGGATCCACCGGGTGGGGTGTGAAGACGAATATTCACCGACGACATTGGCTGACAGTGGCACTGAACTCGTGAATTGGCGGAGTTTAGGATTTTCACAGGTTTCTACTGAATACTTTTGGAAGTGGTTGAATAGTTTACGAGGCCGGTCTCGTAACGTTAAGGCGCCGGGTTTGCTTATATGTGGAGTTGTGAGTGCGTTCTGTTGAAAAGTTTCAGGCTAGGATGAAACATCTGTTGACCAGTACTCCTTGGTTATTTTCAATTCTTCTCCAACTGATATCAATCCGTGGCCAAACTGTTATATAGACCTAATTTTTTTTATAAAATACTATATTTATCTCTACATTACAATGCTTTTTGTAATCTCCCCCACTCGCGACCTTGAAACCCTATTGGCTGTTTTTTAATTTATCAATCTAACTCGTTTCTATCAAGGTCATTTAATGGATACGTATATGCGATTACTACCATCCCTTTTTCGTTGTTGATTCGAGACAGTGAAAGTTCTCTGCGTCAATGGTCTCTCTAGTTTCCTTGTTCTGCCTTTTTTGCGTCTCGGGTTTAGTGGTATCTTATCGTATCGTTGCGGTTATTGTTGTTAATAGTGATTGGTTTTGCAAACAGCAGCAACAACAACCAGCACCAATCACCATCAACGGGAGAGATTTGACAGAAGATACTTCCTTCCTTCACATATCCATCCAGGAATCACGGTTTCTAGCGCAGGCACACGTCATGGATGAAGATGTCAAAGCCAGCCAGCCAGCCAGCCAGAATCAGAAAGGTAAGATACGCCTTCATCGAGCTGAAACCAGTTTGGAAATCTTCTGCAATCAGCCAGAACGAAGAAAATGATTCGGATTCTGTCCAACACATATGTAAAGTCAGTTAGTCAGTCACTGCTTCTATACGGGTCAGACACCTGCACTGTGGTGGCGGCACAAAAATGATTTCCAACAAGCCACTGTAGACTTTTATCAACAGCCTCCTACTTTGCTGGCTGCATACTGAAAATCAAACGGCCGGCTAGCCATATAGAGTTGACAAAAAGAAACTCTGCAATGGAACAAACCAACCAAGAGCGGACTGCTCAAGGAATATGTAGGAGAAAATGGAGATAGATTAAGCTTACGTTGAGGAGGCCACTGAATGACATAACGCGCAATGCAGGCCATCACTCGAGTGGAATCCAAACAGGAAGTGACGAGTGGGTCGTCGGTGTAAGAATGACATGAAGGAGATCGTGTGTTGGGGAAGAGGAAATGATAGATTATGGCGAACCGTGGGGTAAACTGAAGAGGATAGCAGAAAATAGGACAGAGCAGAGATGTGTTATTGAAACCCTATGTTCTACTAGTAAACCAAGGTAATATTAATATAAAGAAACATTCATCGGCATAAAAGACATCAAATAGTAGGGAGGTAGATTTGACTTCAGTGAAAGCAAATGATATAGAGTTGTGAAGAAACATAGAAGACATGAAAGGGGCACAAAGAAATACAATGTGAAGGCGAAAAGTAGCCCAACACGGAAGATCTGTGCAAATGGTGATTCGAAGATAAGGTGTACATAACTTCGCTATATAGTGATACGAAATTCAAAATAAATATTCCTTTATCAAATCTCTCGTCTTTACCGTCGTAATATCAGTGTAAAGGGTAACTCTTGGCTAAAAAATACGCAAATAAAGGTACATTTTCAGAGAAAGCAGAAATACGTCTCACTCTTAACATTCTTGTTATGCAAAAACTGTTTCAGATGGCATAATCGGAGATTTCGGAGAAGACGACATTCTGTAAATGAATCAAATAAGCGCCTGGTGTATGTTCGCGTAATTTTAGACATACCTCAAGAGATATGATGTAAATGAAACAAGACTATTCAGTTTAGGGACTGTAAACGGAACGATATCATTAGGGTTCGACAAACACTTTGGATTACATAATATGCCACTCGTTGATTACTTAGATATATTGGCTGTCTGAGTCAATCCTCATACACACCACCTACGAGTTCAGCACCAAATATTGAAAAGGTTGTCTGGTGTTTAATTCACCTCGATCTGGCTAGTAGCTACTACAAGTTAGTGTGAGTACTGTTCAACTACTCATGTCTATTTTATCAGTAGTATATAACCTCTTGCCTAACCGAAACGGGTGTTTTGACTTCGTGACAGATTCATTCTTATTATATTCGCAGATTTTACTGCTGTATAATTTAGAAGAAATTCATTAGCTGGTTGAATAGCTGACTAACTCCTTCCAAGATGTAACACCAAATTACTGTCCCCTGAAGTCTACAGTTATGTGGTATTTCTTGTCTTTATTGATCATGCTGCATTTTTCAGTATATCACTTAACGTCATTGCCTATAAACAGCATGTTGTCATGTAAACTGATCGTGGTAGAGTCATATTTTTTACTGTTGATTAAATTTCACCTGTGAAACGTTTGAATAAAAGTAATTTTTTAAAATTCGACTTGAACTTTCCCGTTGACTGATTGGACCTAAGAGGTCGGCCTCCAATTGTCATGTCAACGGCTCCTTGTGCAGATGCTTCGACAACCTCCGATTATCTAACCTGAAGCAAACTGGTGGATAATAACTAGTAATGTGATCCAGGATGAGCATTTCATCCCACTTTGAATGCGTCACTTGGATGCACCACCATTCCTCGTTGAGTGGCAGTGTTCCCACTGAGCCCCAAACCCAGTACCTATCGTTTCAAACACCAGAGCGTTATCCACTAGACATACGACTTGGGCCACGACAGCCACCGTATGTGCAACGGGTATCAGTCATTAATTAATTCATTCTCGATTTTCCTGTTAACTGATTGGACCAAACTGTTCCCTGGAGAATCCTGGGATGGGTCTCAAATAGGACGAAATGCATATACTGGACTTCAATGTTAGTCTCTACCCATCAGTTGAATTCAAGAAGTAACTGTGGCGGATGATATTTTTTACTGAATTGGTTTACTTTTTGCAAAAAACGATCCTCTTTTTGACATTGATTCATCTTATGTGGAGACTTCGTCGGTTCAGAAATTCCGCGGATATATAATGCGAAGAGTTGGTCACCATCGTTTGTTATTATCATTGTTTGCAGTGAGAGATGAATATATTACTAATGTTTCATGAGTAGGATATAATCATTTAGGCAAATATATTGCTTCCTTTTAGGAGAGAGCACTACCTCTACCACTTTATCTAGTTTGGTATAAAAACGTTCGCCGACAAATAAAATGTTCAACGTACTTGACAGATTTAAAAGTAGAAACTTAAATTCTGACCATGCACAGTGTCATCCTCCGGGGTAAAACATGGACATTTATTGACATGACGTAACTTTAAGAGATTTTAGTAAGTGGAATGTTCCTATGCTTTTTCCCGGAACAAAATTAGTCCTCCTCACCATGAAGCCAGACGGATATCGTAAAAGAAACCTATGTAGAAAGAAGACTTGGATGTGTTAGTACACTCATTTTCACAGCTCCACGCTGACTGAGTGCAAAAGAAACTTAGTTATAGAATAAAACGCATATGTTCAGAGGAATGCATCGAGGAAGAAATGTGTAAACTGAAACTTATACTATAAGAAAATGGATATCCAGAGAACTTTCATACATTTATTCCCTTATAATGAATTTGAACAAAGGAAGAACTACAGTTTCAGCAGAATAAAATGGTACCATCTTTTATGGGCAGTCCGCTTAGCCCTGTTTTAGCAGATATATTCATGTCTAACCTTGAAAGAACAAAGTTGAAGCATGCAATCAACGAAACAACTTCCTACTGTCGATATGTTGATGACACATTTATAATGTGCAACAATGAAAGACATGCTTCACACCTACTAAGATTATTCAATGATGCACACGCCAATATTGAGTTCACTATGGAACATGAAAGTGACGGAAAGTTTCACTTCCTCGACATCGCCATGGAACGCCTAGAAGACGGTAGTCTTCAAAAGTCAATTTATCGAAAGTCTACATGGAAAGGACAATACTTACATTTTAATAGCTTTTGTCCAAATATCTTCAAACGTGGTCAATTCAAGACTCTGTACTTTAGAGCGAGGACAATATGCTCTATAGAGAAATTAGAGGAATAATTTGAGTTTCTTGAAAAGACATTGAAGAGCAATGGGTACCCTCAAAGGTTCATCAACAAGTATGGAAGATCTGAAGTCACAAATGTACATCGCAGTGATGATCAACAGAAGGCTGAGCCCATCACTAGACATAGCCTATCCTGCAGCTAAGCTCGTTCCCATCTATCGAACAACTTGCTCTTTGATGCAATCAAAAATCGATAAATATCCTTCTCATGTTAACGCCAACTGTATATACAAACTTGCATGTATCTGCAGGAGCAGTTACATTGGAAGGACAGAAAGAAGGCCATATCTACGAACATATACCAAAAAGGCTATGTCTCAAGGGAACAAATGCTTTAAACAATGCCATTACCAGGCATCTCCTCGACACGGGTGGTCATGAGGTGGACGTCGAAAAATCGTTCAAAATTATCAATAGGCAAAAGAGTTCAATTATCCTCAAGTTTGCTGAAGCCATTTCCATCAAGCGCCTGAAATCTGATTTATGCGTTCAGAAAGAAGCGGTTATCAGTCTTTCTTTACCCTGGTAACTGGATATTTTTCATCCGAATGCGAGATGTTGAAAAGTTTCCATTGTGTATGATTATTATTGTTCAGAATAGTGTTTAATATTGCATATATATATATTATTAGTGTATGTGTATATTGATCGATTGATTTTTGTTTAAAATGAACTCTGTGCAAGTATGTTAAAATTGTTTTTGTAGATACATTCAATAATGTCTTTGCCCTGTAAGCAGCTGACGATAAGGCTACGAAGTAAAAGATGGCACCATTTTATTCTGCTAAAACTGTAGTTCTTGCTTTGTTCGAATCCAGAGAACTTCCTAAAAAAGTATATGTCGAAAGCAAGAGATAGGGTAACAATGGATATTGTAGATAAGAAATCTTTGTATCTTAAGTTAATTTACAAAGGGGAAATAGCAGTTGGCATACTTAAATGTCGACTTAACAGAGCAGTAGAGGGAACATTTCCTACAGCTAAATTGGTACTCAGCTTCTCAGCTACACCGGTGCTCACACAGCGAGTCAAGGATAAATTACCAAAGATGGCCTCATCAATGTGTATCTATGAACTCAACTGCTCATATGTAGAGCTAGTTCCATTAACCGTACTCAGAGGGCTCCAGCCATACGCGAACGTGAAAATGTACCTGAATGGTTGAGCAAAGGGGTAACTAAACGCGTAATTAGGGCAGTTTTAGTCCACTTGGTAGATACTGGACACTCAATAAAAAACAGAGCAGCCGTTCTCAGTTATCTACCGTGTTCTTGATAATCTATCTAGAGGAGCTCGACTACGTTTTCTATCAGTAGCTGAAATGGTAGCAACCAATACCGGATGACCAACTCTTTGCATACAGAAAAAGTATGTTCAACCACTATGTTTACCTTGGCCTACAGTAAGGCCAACAAATCCTCCAAAAACGTAAGCACTTTAAATTCCTATCACAATTTTTTTCTTTTCTTCTTCTTCTATTCCTTTGTTTCATTGACAAACGTTCATATCTGACCTTTTACAACTTCATTACCTTTCTTATGATTTCTAAGACCTTAGGTTTAAGCAATACATTTTTAAATTGTTGTCATGTTTACAAAATCCTTTTCAGTTCACTTCACTAAACTCATTAATATTATTATTTGCAAATCATTCACCGATAATACTTTTAATTTTACACCATACCATAGTTTTCATTTCACCATCATTATTATTGCTATTTGTCACCCTTCAACTTACACCTAACTTATCTCATTTGTTGGTTTATTTCTCTTTGTAGTAGTCATACTGTCTCATACACACCCCTGATTACACTTACCCTTGAAACCTGCACTTTTTTTGATCAGACACTAATTAGTAGCTAGTGTAATGTGAGTGTATCTGGTCCGATCTTTGGTTCAGACGGAATTCTCTCAGTCAAATTTGCAATGTGGCCACAATATCACTAGGTGGCTTACCATCACAGTGCACTTTGAACTGTTAACACTAAATGGTTGGAGTGAGTCGAAAGTAAGCCCTGCCTTACCTAGGTTTCATGCTAGTTGGCATTCAGCAGTCAGCGAGGCAGACGTACCTGCCACCATCTTGAATGAATTCAAATCCCCCCTACTGAGATTCGAACTTGTGTCACCCAGTGAGTGCTGCAGTCATCCACTGAGTTAGCTATTCGGGCTCACGATTGACCTCCTGTACGACTATACTGGATGCTTTTCATTGGAAATCTAGAATGGTGGCCACATTGCAAACTTGACTGACAGAGTTCAGTCAAACAAAAGATTAAACATATTACACTAGTTACTAACTAATGTCCGATCAAAAGTATCCAATACAGTAGTACAGGAGTTCAGTTGTGAGCCCAAATAGCTAGCTCAGCGGCTGACTCCAGCACTGGGTGACACGGGTTCGAATCTCAGAAGGAGGGATATGAATTCACTCAAGGTGGTTGCAGATACGCCTGCCTCTCTGACTGCTGAATGCCAACTAGCACGAAACTTAGATGAGGCAAGGTTTCCTGCCGATTGGCTCCAACCATCTAATACCTGTACTTTTGTTGATTAAATATATATATATATACATATATCTGCGTCGGTGGTATAGTGGTTAGGATGCTCGCCGACCATGCACATGGTCCGGGGTTCGAACCCCGGTCGACGCACTCCTTTACCTCCCTAAGCCAGAAATAATGCCGGTGAAGAGGAAAGGTTGGGCATGAGGCTAGCAACTCCATCCTGTAAAATAAACACTGCTACAGAAACTTCAAGCCACTAGCTTGAAGCCCTACGTTCAACTGCGGAACGTGAAGGATAAAAATATATATATATACATATAGAAAATCAAAACAAATGATTCAGCGAAGAGACTCTTTTCAACGAATTTATCATCAAGCTGTACAATCGTATATATATGGTTTTTAAGAAGTTATATCCGGTGAGGGAATTGAAACATAGGTGTGAATGCATGAAATAATAATAATATGAAGTGCAATTAAAACTAAAATGTTTGTGATTATAATCGTAGTTAAAGGTCAAGTGGCAAAGCAAATTAATGTCATATATAGAATAATTCATAGGATGGATAGAACTTGAAAAAGGTGTGCAATTATAAGATTAGTAGACAAATCGAAAAAATAAAAACGTTACGTAATATTGTGTGAAATTTAATAGCATAGAATTTAATGTTGCATAAAGGAATTGATTTAGAATGACAAGTGGAACAAGTGAAATAATACCGGGGACAATTAAAAATGAGAGTAGTAATAGTAACAATTGACTTAATAAGGAAGAGTATACAAATTGAATAGACAAAAATGAAAAATGAAAAAATGGAGAGTTGGTAGAGCTAAAGTATGATTGGGGATTACCATACTTTAGCATAGAGGGATTAAGACCATGAAAGTTGGAGGGGTTGAACGAACTTCTTCTGTACACAGAGATCTGGCTTTTCTGTTTCGATAGCCAAAGCTTCAGCAATACAGATGAGTCGGGTACGTAGGGATTTGGGTAGATTACTCTTTGCCTTGTAGATGACTTTGAAGGCGGAGGCTATAGAGATAGGGTGATCATTATCGACCAGATGTTCAATGATCGCGCTTCTTATTGCTCCACTACCACCTTTTCGTAACCATGCAGGATAGTGTTCTTGCACCCTCTTGGACAAAACTCGTGTCGAACGACCGATATACCTAGCTCCACAAGAGCAGGTGAATTGATAAACACACATAGAGTTGGTCAACAGCGGGATTTTGTCCTTCAGGTTATTGAACAATAATGGTCGACTAGAAAAGGCTATTCTCAGGGATGCAGCAGGGAATGTTCTTTTCAGGGATTGTGATATCCTCCGTTTCATGATATCGGAAGCTAAGTCCCCTTTGAATTCCAAGCTCATGTAAAGTGTCTTCTTGGGTACGGTTGATAACTCACGTTTTTTAGGATTTGAATGAATATTCTTATCTATAAAACGTGGTGGAAATCCATTTTCTATTAGGACTTTCCTCAAGATGTATAGCTCATCTTCCACAGTATCAGGGCTACATATGCGCCGAATACGAGTGGCAAGCGACCGGATCAGGTTTCGTTTTCGACCAATGGGTACCTAACTGTAGAAATTTGTCAGTTGACCATTCCATGACAGCTTGCGATAAATCGATCTTTTCAGGGTTCCATCGGTCCTTCTTGATAAGTTCACATCGAGGAAATGCATGCTAGACTCGTTCTCCATTTCGAGTGTGAATTTTATCGCCGGATGGCAACCATTAAATACATCTAATATATTATTTAAGTTACAATCACTATTACAAATAATAAAGGTGTCATCTACGTACCTTTTATACATTTGAAAACTTTGGATTATAGGCTTCAGCTGATCATTTTCTAGACTGGACATAAAACAGTCTGCAAGGAGAGGACCCAAGGGAGAACCCATTGCAATACCATCCTTCTGTCTGTAGATAGCTTCATTAAAAGTAAACTGTACATTCAATGTACATCTCAGAAGTAGTTCTTTCAGATCTGTAGTGGGTATTCCTATATTCAATTTGTTGTCTTCTATATATTTGCATATAAAACATATAGTTTCTGTCAGTGGAACGTTCGTAAATAGGGATTCTACGTCCAAAGACAACATATGTTTATTCGACGCATTTATATCCTGTATACATTCAACAAATTGGAAGGTGTCCCGGAGAGAATGATTAGATAGCTGTTCCCTGACAGGTTCAAGGATTTCAGCTAGCCATCCAGCTACTGGATGATAGGGCGATCCAGACATATCCAAGATAGGGCGGAGTGGAAGGCCAGCTTTGTGTATCTTCGGTAGACCGTAGAGTCTTGGTATTAGAGATCCTGTTGGTCTGATCTTTTCGTATAATTCTTCACGAATGAGATGATTGTTCTTCATTCTTTTTAAAGCTTCTGTAAGTTCTTTTTCAATTAAATCCGTCTTATTTTTCTCGTTCGGTTTCGAGAATTTACTGCTGTCTGAAAGTAGACCTGACATTTTGTCGATATAATCCTTACGATCCATAATAACAACACCTGCACCCTTGTCAGGGCGTGTTAGTAATATATCGTTGTTATGCGTCAAAAGTTTAAGTTCTTCTTTGTGCTGTTTGGTCAAGAGACTTTGCATTTTTGATCTTGCATTAAGGTATTGATTGCAAGAGTCAGTGATTGTAGATTTGAAGCATTGGAAGTCCTGTTCTGACGATGGTGTGAGATCATAAGTTTGACTGAGTAGATTCTCAAACTGGACATGTGTATTTAGCTTGTTGATATTGAGATTAACATCGCAAAACTTCGAACCCATTGACAAGGCTTCCATTTGCAATTTTGATAGGGATATGGAAGAGTGATTGAACACGTATCTCTCACAATTCTCAGGAAATTTTCGAAGACATTCGATAGATTTTAGGCTATTAGATAGCTTAGAATTAAAAGACATTGTTTGTTGGTTGGTGACCACGTTGACATATTCATTAAACATTTGACGTTCTTCAATCGATAAGTCATATAGAGCAGAAGATCTTTGCGATATATTCCTTTCTAACTCAGGGATTCGTGAACTAATAGAGTCAATGTGATTTAATGTGTGTCTCTTGAGAGATTTTGCATTGGGATATATGTGATTGCGTCGGAGAACTTTCCAATACCATTTCGGATACTCATGATTATTGATGCATTCATTAAGAAAACAAATCTCCGCATTCACCACGGCAAGTTTGACAGAATAACGCAGAAACCCATTGAGTTCCTTTACTGTCGAGGGAACTTTGCTATTTTTTAAATCATGGAAAATTCCCATTGTAACATATAGAAAATCAAAACAAATGATTCAGCGAAGAGACTCTTTTCAACGAATTTATCATCAAGCTGTACAATCGTATATATATGGTTTTTAAGAAGTTATATCCGGTGAGGGAATTGAAACATAGGTGTGAATGCATGAAATAATAATAATATGAAGTGCAATTAAAACTAAAATGTTTGTGATTATAATCGTAGTTAAAGGTCAAGTGGCAAAGCAAATTAATGTCATATATAGAATAATTCATAGGATGGATAGAACTTGAAAAAGGTGTGCAATTATAAGATTAGTAGACAAATCGAAAAAATAAAAACGTTACGTAATATTGTGTGAAATTTAATAGCATAGAATTTAATGTTGCATAAAGGAATTGATTTAGAATGACAAGTGGAACAAGTGAAATAATACCGGGGACAATTAAAAATGAGAGTAGTAATAGTAACAATTGACTTAATAAGGAAGAGTATACAAATTGAATAGACAAAAATGAAAACTGAAAAAATGGAGAGTTGGTAGAGCTAAAGTATGATTGGGGATTACCATACTTTAGCATAGAGGGATTAAGACCATGAAAGTTGGAGGGGTTGAACGAACTTCTTCTGTACACAGAGATCTGGCTTTTCTGTTTCGATAGCCAAAGCTTCAGCAATACAGATGAGTCGGGTACGTAGGGATTTGGGTAGATTACTCTTTGCCTTGTAGATGACTTTGAAGGCGGAGGCTATAGAGATAGGGTGATCATTATCGACCAGATGTTCAATGATCGCGCTTCTTATTGCTCCACTACCACCTTTTCGTAACCATGCAGGATAGTGTTCTTGCACCCTCTTGGACAAAACTCGTGTCGAACGACCGATATACCTAGCTCCACAAGAGCAGGTGAATTGATAAACACACATAGAGTTGGTCAACAGCGGGATTTTGTCCTTCAGGTTATTGAACAATAATGGTCGACTAGAAAAGGCTATTCTCAGGGATGCAGCAGGGAATGTTCTTTTCAGGGATTGTGATATCCTCCGTTTCATGATATCGGAAGCTAAGTCCCCTTTGAATTCCAAGCTCATGTAAAGTGTCTTCTTGGGTACGGTTGATAACTCACGTTTTTTAGGATTTGAATGAATATTCTTATCTATAAAACGTGGTGGAAATCCATTTTCTATTAGGACTTTCCTCAAGATGTATAGCTCATCTTCCACAGTATCAGGGCTACATATGCGCCGAATACGAGTGGCAAGCGACCGGATCAGGTTTCGTTTTCGACCAATGGGTACCCAACTGTAGAAATTTGTCAGTTGACCATTCCATGACAGCTTGCGATAAATCGATCTTTTCAGGGTTCCATCGGTCCTTCTTGATAAGTTCACATCGAGGAAATGCATGCTAGACTCGTTCTCCATTTCGAGTGTGAATTTTATCGCCGGATGGCAACCATTAAATACATCTAATATATTATTTAAGTTACAATCACTATTACAAATAATAAAGGTGTCATCTACGTACCTTTTATACATTTGAAAACTTTGGATTATAGGCTTCAGCTGATCATTTTCTAGACTGGACATAAAACAGTCTGCAAGGAGAGGACCCAAGGGAGAACCCATTGCAATACCATCCTTCTGTCTGTAGATAGCTTCATTAAAAGTAAACTGTACATTCAATGTACATCTCAGAAGTAGTTCTTTCAGATCTGTAGTGGGTATTCCTATATTCAATTTGTTGTCTTCTATATATTTGCATATAAAACATATAGTTTCTGTCAGTGGAACGTTCGTAAATAGGGATTCTACGTCCAAAGACAACATATGTTTATTCGACGCATTTATATCCTGTATACATTCAACAAATTGGAAGGTGTCCCGGAGAGAATGATTAGATAGCTGTTCCCTGACAGGTTCAAGGATTTCAGCTAGCCATCCAGCTACTGGATGATAGGGCGATCCAGACATATCCAAGATAGGGCGGAGTGGAAGGCCAGCTTTGTGTATCTTCGGTAGACCGTAGAGTCTTGGTATTAGAGATCCTGTTGGTCTGATCTTTTCGTATAATTCTTCACGAATGAGATGATTGTTCTTCATTCTTTTTAAAGCTTCTGTAAGTTCTTTTTCAATTAAATCCGTCTTATTTTTCTCGTTCGGTTTCGAGAATTTACTGCTGTCTGAAAGTAGACCTGACATTTTGTCGATATAATCCTTACGATCCATAATAACAACACCTGCACCCTTGTCAGGGCGTGTTAGTAATATATCGTTGTTATGCGTCAAAAGTTTAAGTTCTTCTTTGTGCTGTTTGGTCAAGAGACTTTGCATTTTTGATCTTGCATTAAGGTATTGATTGCAAGAGTCAGTGATTGTAGATTTGAAGCATTGGAAGTCCTGTTCTGACGATGGTGTGAGATCATAAGTTTGACTGAGTAGATTCTCAAACTGGACATGTGTATTTAGCTTGTTGATATTGAGATTAACATCGCAAAACTTCGAACCCATTGACAAGGCTTCCATTTGCAATTTTGATAGGGATATGGAAGAGTGATTGAACACGTATCTCTCACAATTCTCAGGAAATTTTCGAAGACATTCGATAGATTTTAGGCTATTAGATAGCTTAGAATTAAAAGACATTGTTTGTTGGTTGGTGACCACGTTGACATATTCATTAAACATTTGACGTTCTTCAATCGATAAGTCATATAGAGCAGAAGATCTTTGCGATATATTCCTTTCTAACTCAGGGATTCGTGAACTAATAGAGTCAATGTGATTTAATGTGTGTCTCTTGAGAGATTTTGCATTGGGATATATGTGATTGCGTCGGAGAACTTTCCAATACCATTTCGGATACTCATGATTATTGATGCATTCATTAAGAAAACAAATCTCCGCATTCACCACGGCAAGTTTGACAGAATAACGCAGAAACCCATTGAGTTCCTTTACTGTCGAGGGATCTTTGCTATTTTTTTAAATCATGGAAAATTCCCATTGTAACATATAGAAAATCAAAACAAATGATTCAGCGAAGAGACTCTTTTCAACGAATTTATCATCAAGCTGTACAATCGTATATATATGGTTTTTAAGAAGTTATATCCGGTGAGGGAATTGAAACATAGGTGTGAATGCATGAAATAATAATAATATGAAGTGCAATTAAAACTAAAATGTTTGTGATTATAATCGTAGTTAAAGGTCAAGTGGCAAAGCAAATTAATGTCATATATAGAATAATTCATAGGATGGATAGAACTTGAAAAAGGTGTGCAATTATAAGATTAGTAGACAAATCGAAAAAATAAAAACGTTACGTAATATTGTGTGAAATTTAATAGCATAGAATTTAATGTTGCATAAAGGAATTGATTTAGAATGACAAGTGGAACAAGTGAAATAATACCGGGGACAATTAAAAATGAGAGTAGTAATAGTAACAATTGACTTAATAAGGAAGAGTATACAAATTGAATAGACAAAAATGAAAAATGAAAAAATGGAGAGTTGGTAGAGCTAAAGTATGATTGGGGATTACCATACTTTAGCATAGAGGGATTAAGACCATGAAAGTTGGAGGGGTTGAACGAACTTCTTCTGTACACAGAGATCTGGCTTTTCTGTTTCGATAGCCAAAGCTTCAGCAATACAGATGAGTCGGGTACGTAGGGATTTGGGTAGATTACTCTTTGCCTTGTAGATGACTTTGAAGGCGGAGGCTATAGAGATAGGGTGATCATTATCGACCAGATGTTCAATGATCGCGCTTCTTATTGCTCCACTACCACCTTTTCGTAACCATGCAGGATAGTGTTCTTGCACCCTCTTGGACAAAACTCGTGTCGAACGACCGATATACCTAGCTCCACAAGAGCAGGTGAATTGATAAACACACATAGAGTTGGTCAACAGCGGGATTTTGTCCTAGAGGGTGCAAGAACACTATCCTGCATGGTTACGAAAAGGTGGTAGTGGAGCAATAAGAAGCGCGATCATTGAACATCTGGTCGATAATGATCACCCTATCTCTATAGCCTCCGCCTTCAAAGTCATCTACAAGGCAAAGAGTAATCTACCCAAATCCCTACGTACCCGACTCATCTGTATTGCTGAAGCTTTGGCTATCGAAACAGAAAAGCCAGATCTCTGTGTACAGAAGAAGTTCGTTCAACCCCTCCAACTTTCATGGTCTTAATCCCTCTATGCTAAAGTATGGTAATCCCCAATCATACTTTAGCTCTACCAACTCTCCATTTTTTCAGTTTTCATTTTTGTCTATTCAATTTGTATACTCTTCCTTATTAAGTCAATTGTTACTATTACTACTCTCATTTTTAATTGTCCCCGGTATTATTTCACTTGTTCCACTTGTCATTCTAAATCAATTCCTTTATGCAACATTAAATTCTATGCTATTAAATTTCACACAATATTACGTAACGTTTTTATTTTTTCGATTTGTCTACTAATCTTATAATTGCACACCTTTTTCAAGTTCTATCCATCCTATGAATTATTCTATATATGACATTAATTTGCTTTGCCACTTGACCTTTAACTACGATTATAATCACAAACATTTTAGTTTTAATTGCACTTCATATTATTATTATTTCATGCATTCACACCTATGTTTCAATTCCCTCACCGGATATAACTTCTTAAAAACCATATATATACGATTGTACAGCTTGATGATAAATTCGTTGAAAAGAGTCTCTTCGCTGAATCATTTGTTTTGATTTTCTATATGTTACAATGGGAATTTTCCATGGTATATACATATATCATTGAATTATATCATCTCATTTTATCTCATATTCTCATTGGTTACGCATATTTTAAACGTTAATGAAAAACTAACTGAATATCGATCTATAATTGTAGAACCTGAAGAATAATTTACTGAAATCACAATTTTTCGCTCTAACTAATTTAAGACATTCATTCAACCATGGAAAATTTTTCCCAATTAAATGTCATAGGGAATTTGTCCTCAAGTGTGTCAATCAACTTATTCTCAGTAAGCAACATTCAGTTAATCATTAAATTCAATTTAGATTTTCCCATCGATACGCTTATTTATGCTGAGTTGATGAGTCCTAGATAGGACGAAATGCGCATCCTAGATTCCACTACTATTCATCATCCACCAATTGAATTCAACCAATCAGGTTAGAAAAATGGAAATTTTAATACCGCCTCATTTTCATGCATTCAATTATACATATCTTCATACTCATTGAGCATTTACTCCTCTGTTTCCCTGTTGATTGATTATATTGAACTGAAACTTTTAGTCATTTTTAATATGTTGACTCCCTGTATAGATGCTTTGACGGTTTCTAATGATTAGTATGTTGTCACCTTTTCTGGCTGCTGACCAGTGATGGAATCTCGAATGTGTATTTCGTTAATCCATCAACAGGAAATAGAAAATTAAATTTGATTTTTTTTTGATTTTTTATTTTGATTATAGCTTGAAACCACACAGTATTTTTGGTACATGTATGGAATTGCAATTAAAAGTGTTCTCTGAGCTGGTTGGTTTAGTCGCGAAGCTTTCGTCGTCCTTCCGGAGAACATCTTCATTTCACTCTGTGCTAAATATGGCGCTGAAGATGTTGTCCGGAAGGACGACGAAAGCTTCGCGACTAAATCAACCAGCTCAGAGAACACTTTTAATTGCAAATCATCCACCTGAGCTACAAATCTTCTCTATTATTTCACATATATGGAATTTTCAGCATCTGATATCGGTAGCCCAAATTTTGCAGGCCGACCATAGATATCAGGTGTGCGTCGGCAGGGGGTTGAACCTCGGATCATGTGCCGCTGTGCCACCGACGCACAAGAAATTTTGCGTCTACAATTCAGGGGAGATACTGCTGTAATGATTCTATCGCAACGTATAACCACGGTGATAAGGAAAACTTTCTGCTCTGCACGTCTGTGTCTATCCTTCCGTAGCCGTCCACTGTTTATCCAATAACTGAAAGATGTCTTACCTAACCTTAGCCGCTCTTCATGCATATACCATTTCAACTGTTCCTGTGATTCAAGTTATATCGGGTGCACGATTAGGCAGGTTTGTCTACCGGGTTGAAGAACACTTAGCAGCTTGGTTCAGCAGGGGGAGGGGAAATTAAGTGCATATAAAGCTTGATCCTATCACATTTGGTCAGTACTAGACATAGCATCGACGTCAACACAGCTTTCAGGGTTATATACCGAATTCCTAAGTCGCTATTACGTAGAGTACACTTACACACGTCTGCTAGACATAGCTGAAGCTGTTGCAATAAGATCGACTAAACCGGAACTTCGTATCCAAGGTGAACATATCCAGACACTGTTCCTACCGTGGCTAAACTTGGATTGATGATTCTCCTTCTCGCCAAGAGTGCTTCTTCCTCTTTACCCTATTGGTTTTTTCCCTTTGCTTATTATTACAATTATTATTATTATTATTATTATTCGTCATAATTTATACCCTTCATGCAAACATTCTCTCAATACTATCGAATTTCCCATTTGTACTATTCGGACTTATTATTAGTAATATTATCTCTTTTATCAATTTATGCCTCCACCTACCTTCAATTCACATATTCGTTATTTCATGATGAACCTCTCATTGCAGTCTTACTATCTCCTGTTTAACACAGACCACTTTGCACTAGCCACTCACTCACCTGACTCCTTTTATAACCTTAAACTAACTTGTCAATTTTTCCTACCCCACATTCTACGAATCTAAAATGACGAC
>OX235273.1:5035942-5094321 GCA_944472155.2 Trichobilharzia szidati
GACGGAACTGACGAGAAAATCAAAGCAAGAATCGGAAAAGAAAGACAAGCCTTCATTACTCTCAAGTCTGTGTGGAGGTCAACAACACTCAGCATCAAAAATAAGATCCGGATTTTCAACTCCAATGTGAAGTCAGTCAGTGCTACTCTACACGGATCAGAGACTTGCACTGCGCGTCATAAAGAGCATCTCAAACAAACTACAGACCTTCATTAACAGTTGTCTTCGCTCAGTACTCAAGATCAGATGGCCGGCCAGAAGAGATCAGCAATAGAGATCTCTGGCATTGAGCGAACCAACCAGGAACTGATTGTGAAACAAATAGGCATGAAGAAATGGAGATGGATTGGCTGGTCATACTCTGAGGAAACAGTGCATCAAGTGACATCACTAGACAAGCCATTGCTCGAAAGGGGAGCGGCGAGTTGGTCTTCAGTGCGAAGGTGACTTGGAGGAGGCCATGTTAAGAGGAGATGAAAGCATGTGGGCAGACTTGGAGCCAGGTGAAAACTTTAGCAGAGAACAGAACGCAATGGAGACGCGCCGCTAAGGCCCTATGTTCCTCTAGGAATTAAAGGAAACAAAAATAATAATAAATAACTCTTGTATTGCTTTAGAACTCTTGCATAATTCCATATTTTACTTTGGTTCTGTACTCATACTGAATAAAACTCATTCATGAAACTATTCATATTAAAATTAGTCAACTCCTATTATACACTGATCAATACTAACAACTTTGATGGTAACAACTCATCAGTTTTGCTATTACCCTCTTTCGTGGGGGAATTGTATATAAATATGACTTTACAGCTGAAGAGAAAAGCGAATTCGTCGAAAAGAGCCTCCTCGATGAACTAAGTGTTTTGTTTTCACTGCTGCGTATATCACACAAAGTGAAACAGTGTCACAGACTGCCTCACAATCCTTCAATCAAGTCTTATTGCTCATAATCATATCAGCAATTGTAGCTACACAAATTTGAAACTTCCATTTTGCATTTTTCTATATTTCTTTATATGCAAAGCAGAAGTAAGACAATTTTTCCAGATATCTGGGATAGGTGTTGAATTATTCCTTATCGCACACATATTTTCAGTTGATTCGATAATTATGAAGCTTCAGTTATCAGCCTTTACCCTCACCCTGTTTTACTAGATTTTCAGACTTTAATTTTATCCCATCATCTTTGTGTAATATTATTATTATTGTTCCCTTGAGTTCCTAGTGGAACATAGGGCTTCAACTGCACGTCTCCACTCGCTTCTGTCTTCTGCTGTACTTTTCACCTACATCCATGCTAGTCCATACTGTTTCAGCTCCTCCATTTCACCCTTGCACGTCCCACTCGCCGCTTCCCTTTCGGGTTCCACTCGAGCACTGGCCTGACGCGCGATATCACCCAACGGCCTTCTCAGCCAGTGACCAATCCATCTCCACTTTCTCTTCCATATTTGTTGAGCGATTGGTTCTTGTTTTGCTTGTTCCCATAGTTTCTTGTTGGTGATTCTTTCCGGCCATCTGATCTTCAGTATAGAGCGAAGACAGTTGGTTGTTGATAAAGGTATGCAACAGGCTGTTGGAAATATTCTTTGTGACCCGCCAAGTTTCTGATCCGTATAGAAGAAGAAGTGACTTGACGTTTGTATTGAAAATCCGAATTTTGTTGTTGAGTGTTGCTGAGTGACTAAGATTTCCAGATTGGTTTCAGGTTGATGAATGTGTTTCTCGCCTTCCCTACTCTCGATTTGACATCCTCGTCCGTCCGTTCCTCCTGTGGTTGAGACAATGCTCCCTACGTAGATAAGTGAATGAAGTAACCTCTTTCAAGTCCCTCCGGTTGATGGTGATTGGCGGTGGATGTGGCTGCTGTTGTTGTTGGTGGTGGTTGGCTATTTTCATAACCTCCGTCTTGTCTATGTTCACCTGGAGTCCTGTCGTTGCTGCTTCTTCGACCAGTTTGTCGGTTTTCGCTTGTAAGTCTTCGATTTTGTGTGACATCAAACATAAATCATCCACGCGCGAAATCCAGGTCTTCTAGGTCCTTCACGTCGGTCGAGGATATCCCTGTCTTCTCGTTTCCCACTGTCTGACGCATAGTCCAGTTCACCACAATTAGGAACATCATTGGTGATAATAAGCACCCTTGTCTGACTCCTGTGTTTACTCCAAACGCCTCGCTGAGTTTTCCGTTGCGGATCACCTAACATGTGTCGTTGTCGTACAGCTGTTGAATAAGGTTGATGAATATTCGCTACGATTTTGTCCTCTGCGCTAATCTAACTGACTCCTTCCTAATACTTTGGCCTGTGTATTTGACCTCAAAGTCATTGCAGGGGATTAGTTAAACTCCACAAGATCCTCTAACCGAGATAAATTGCCTCTAATATCCAACAACACTTTCTTCACTTATCTAGTAACCATCGTTTCAACTAAAGGTGATAGCACGGATGAGAATGTCAACACCAGAATCGAAAAGCCAAGACAGATCTACGTCACTCTGATATCAGTTTGGAAATGTACCACACACACAGTCAGTATAAAGAACAAAGTTAGGTAACTTAGTGCTTCTGAATAGTCCAGAAGCTTGGCGTGTCACGGATTGCATTTCGAACGGGCTACTGTTGACTTTTGTCAACAGCTGCCGCCTTATCTGGCTCTGCACTGAAGATTAAATGTCCATAAAGAATTTTTTTATTCCTTCACGTTTCCAGTGGAACATAGGGTTTCAAGCTAGAGGCTTGAAGTTTCTGTAGCAGTGTTTATTTTTACAGGATGGGGTTTCTGGCCTCATACCCAACCTTTCCTCCTTACCAGCTTTTATTACAGGCTAAGCGAGGTAAAGGTGTGCGTCTGTGGCCGGAGATCGAACCCCGGACCATTTGCATGGTCAGCGAGCGTGCCACTGTGCCACCGGAGCACCGACGTCACAGAAAGAATTGGCAAAAAGAAATCCTGGATACGAACTAGTCAAGAACCTGCCGTTCAACAAAAATGACAACGAAACTGAAGACAGATCGAGCAAGCATGTTGGTCGACATCGCAAGCTCAAGTTAGAGACAACGAGTTGGGAGTTCATGGGTGACATGGAGAAGATCACTAGGAGAGGAGATGAGAGAATATAGGCAACTGTAGTACTAGCCGAAGAGGACTGGGGAGATCAGGACAATGTGGAGGTGTGCTTTTGAAGCCATATGTTTCACTCAAAACCCAAGTACATCACAGGACACAAGATAATTCCATCTGAAAAAATACCCAGTCTTCAACCACACTTATCCTTCATTCTCTTCTTGAAGTGATGCACACCCGTTGGTTGGGAATAAATTTAAAATTTTCATGAGTTTAAGTTGCAATCAGAGCACGAAAAGAAACCTAGATAGGTAGCCGCATTGTCCTGCATGGAAATTTATGTACCTAATTGGTTTAGGCGAACCTCCATGTAGTCGAAATGCAGTAGTTTATGAATTCATTCTGCAATATACATATATATATATACATTATATAACCAGAATATATATACCTAGTCTTTCACAGAAAATTGCTAGAACTGCTTACTTAAGTCAAAACCAGTTCAACACAGTGAAATATTCCCTTACGATATGTGGCTGTTTTGAGTTACTACCTATTTTATATTTGGGCAAAGAGAGAACAAACATTAATGCAGAATAACATGGATCCATTTTATATTTCGTTGGTTCTCATCATCACCTGTATTCAACCTATAATCCTTAATAAATAAACGTCGGCGTAAAATTTAACATACTTTTGTCATCAACAAGCGTACACGAGACGGACAACTAACTAATTTTTACAGTTGGGTGCCTAATTCTAGCAAAAGGAAATTAATTCATTCGCTCTGCTGCAGGATAAGGAAAATTTGTAGTTCCGATTATGTTGACTCGGAACTTGAATTCTTAAAAGCCACTCTCGCAGAAAACGGTTACCGTAACCGATTTATTGGCAGCAACATGAAAGTTCCAAAGAAAACCTTATTCATGAACTTGGAATTCAAAGGTGATCAAGCTTCAGATATACTCAAAAATCGTCTCTCTAAATCAGTCAGTAAGACGTTCTTCGCAGCAAAATTACATATGACGTTCACTAGCCTCAAGTTGTTCTCTACCTCTGTAAAAGATAAGCTCCTCCGTCTGGTCGCCTCCATGTGCATCTTTCAGTTCACCTGCTCTTGTGGAGTAAGGTACATTGGCCGTAGTCAGAGGAAGCTTTCCACACGGATACGAGAACATATTCCAGCATGGGTTTACAAGGGAGAAAGGAAGTGTGTGCGAAGCTCTATTTTGGAACACCTGATCGACTTCTGTCACTCTGTCAACCCTGACCATGATTTTAAGATCATACATAGAATCCATGCTAGCTTCCCGCGTTTTCTTCGCTACAGACTTCGAAAGACAGCTGAGGCCTTGGCAATTCATAACTTTAAGCCAGACCTTTGTATACAAAAGAAGTATGTACAATCCCTACTTCTGCCTTGGCCGTAGAGGGATTTATTTATTTTATTTAGTTATTCTGTGTACTTTTCCCTTATTACTACGATTATTATTATTATCATTACTATTCTCACTCTGAATCCTTTCCACTTGACCCAATTGACATTTTAAGCTCAAAATTATTAATGTTTATATTTTTAATCTTACAATATTGATTTCTATCTTATCAAATTTCACACAATATTACGTAACATTTTATATTCGTCTACTAATCTTATAATTGTGTACCTCTTTCCAAAATCTATACACCTCATGTATTATTCTATATACGACATTAATTACTTTGCCACTTGACATTAAACTATGATTATAATCACAAATATTTTAATCGCATTTCATACTACTGTAACAACAGAAGAAAAAGGGCCAGGCAACAGGACGTTTATTACGGAAAATCAACACATATTTATAGATTTTGATGTACATTATTGTAGGTTAATGTTAGTAGAAAATACAGTCTGTTGATTGGTTGTTTCTCACACAAAGTTAACCTTGTATCTCCTGTGGCTGTGTCGGTTCTGTATCCGCCTGTCCATCTTGACCTTTGACCTCAATTACTGTCAACCAATTTGGCTAGCAACCATCTCTCACCACGACATGACTAATATTTGATACAAAAACACTGACCTCAATTACTGTCAACCACTTGGCTAGTAGACAGCTCTCACCACACTACTACTATTATTATTTCATGTATTCACACCTTTGACCTAATTCCCTCACCGGATATAATTTTTTTTAAAACCATATATATACGCCTGTACAGCTTGATAATAAATTCTTTGAAAAATGTCTCTTCGTTGAATATTGTGATCTTAATATTATAAGAGTGTCACGGGGAAGTAAAACATTAAGACGACAAGGTAGCTGAAGTGTAAGTGTATATATATATCTTGTTGGGGAGAAGTTTCGAGAAAGTTAATCGACAAATTTTTGTTAGGGTGGTAACAAGACAGTTAGTTACAATTACATAATTAGATAAGAGAAGGTCAGTTGGAGAGGTAATGATGTAATGTACTGAGTAGAACTCATAAAGTCAGGAAAAATTATCTCCTATGGAAGTCAGACAAAAAAAAAGCGAGGCAAGGAGAGGGCGTTGAAAAGATAACTTAATGCATGTGGATGACCAAGAGTTATTAAGGGATGAGTCACTAGGGTAGTTGGAGTCCAACCACATATTCCATGTGAACACAGGTCAGGTTTCAGCCTTGTTACTGCGTTAGCCTCAGGAAACAGAAGACAAGTTATTTTGTTTGTTAATTATTCTGAATGATCATGAAGCTCCTTGGTACATGTTCGAAGAATTTAACATAGGCCCTTCTTTCTGTTCTTCCAGCGTAACTACTCCCGCAGATACATATGAATTGGCATATACAGTTGGAGGTAATATATGAGGGTATTTCTTGATCTTTGACTACATCAAGGAGGAAGATATTCGGATCAGAGAGACTATTTTTATAGTAGAAAAACATGCTTCCAAACTTGATTACATATTAGTTGGATTATTGGCCTCATCACGCCGGTAGACAGCATTATTCACTGCAGGACACTCCGAACACAGCTTATCATTTATAACCCTATTGAGACAATAAATTTAAAAAGCAAAAGCCCGGCTATAAAACTTTATGCGGTTACGCACAACTATAAAAAAGGATGAAGAAATCTGAGAGTCTTAAGATCTAACGCGACAGGGTGGAGAGAAAGAACGATTAATAGTCAAAACTTTATTTACTAAATCAACTAAGAATCCAGTGCAATAAGAATGATGTAACCCTTTTCCCGACTATCTGGAAAATCACTAACCCCCTCCCCTTCATGGCAAACAGAAAAGAATAAGGAGAACCGTAAAAAAACAAGTTTCTGTGGTGCGTGTGACAGAAATGTAAACAATAAAAATCTCTTTGAAACATCATCTTGTAAGTGCGTATCTCATTTGACTGTGCGCGAGATATATTCACTTGCAAAAGGGAGATGGAATTACATGTAGCCATAGTGTCCAAGTATTACAGGTATTGGAAATCCTCTTGAAATCAGACAAAATAAAGTTTGTTTATAAATTATATAAACTTTAAGTGGATTGTATTAGTGAAGCGGTTAGTTAGTTAGATCACCGACAATACCCATTGAGTTATGAAGAAAATAAAATACAGTGCAACAAAGAAAATTTTCTTTATCGACGAAATCATCTTCACGTGCTGTACAGTCGTATTTATATTTACTAAAAATGTATAGTAGTCCATTAGTGAGTAATAGGGGGGAAGTGTAATAATCGATATAACCAAGAGCCGATTGATCAACAAATATGTAGGAGAAAATGGAGATGGATCAAGCATACATTGAGCAGACCATCGAATGACATCGTGCGCGATGCAGGCTATCGCTCGAGTGGAATCCCAATAGGAAGCGAGTGTTTTGTCAGTGCCAGAGTGACGTGGAGGAGTCCGTGTAAGGACGAGACGAAAGACTGTGGACAATGGTGGTCCAAGCTAAAGAGGACGCCAAAAGATAGGAAAAAGTGGAGAAGCGTTGTTGAAGACCTATATCCACTCTGAACTCAAAGGAATAGCAATAAAACTCAGAAGTCTCTTAGAAAGTAAAAAGAGAAGTTATCAGTCAAATAATACTCATCACCGTACAAAGAAAGAAGACGTTAGAAATCTGATAAAGTTCAAATTGCTATTAAATGAGAAGAAAGGCGTTAGCTTAGTGTCTAAGTGTGAAAAAGTATGAAGAAAGTGAGAAAAAGTACAATAGCAGCATGTCAGAGTGATAATAGTAAATTGATTATGTAGTGCTGTGTATTTTTGTAAATTACTTATCTTCTCAGGGTCAACCATTCTAACCTTAGCTGAATTCTCATGTTCCGACAATCTGACTACTCCCGATCTACTAGTTTGATCTATGTAATTGACCTCATTCACCTTCATTACAAGGTATTTTGTAAATTATATTACTTTGTTTAATTGGGTCCACCGAGTCCTTTACTCTAAAAAGCTTGTCCTACCTTAGTGAGTTTGTATTTTTTAACGCCACTACTCTAATTCCTGTTTTGTTGAGAATCCCACTTCGTAGAGTTTCAGATATCCCCTTCTTGTATTGTAAAACTACTGTAGATGCCTTATATTCTCTCTTATTTATGTTATCATTATTAGTTTCCTAATTATTTTTATTTTGCTTTAAACCTTTTCTGATCTTCAGAATGAATTTTATGGGGTGGATAGTTATTAAACACAAACGATTCTTCATCTATCTGTTTCATTTCATCGTTTAGGTTTTTGTTGTACTGCTAAGTGTTGTTGCTTGGTTTGTTAGACACATTTAACTAAGCCAGCCTTTACAGACAGGAAATTCCACTGTCTATGAGTTCTTAACAGCAACCCTTCTTTTAACCAACAATGAACAAGAGATTGACATTCTTATTTCTTAGATTTAAAAGAATTTCAATTTAATTTCACTTCAGACTTCAGATTAAACACCTTCAGACAGTACAAACATGATTTGTTAAAGCATACTAGAAACAAAGTGAATACAATTTATTGCGTAACAATAAGAGATTGAAAAGTGACTCATTTGTCTGTGTAATTTGATACATTGACAAATAGTCTATACCAGTTTTTCTTTATATCAACTTAACAATTTTCATGAATAAGTTATCACAAAATAACGTTTATGGCTTGACAGATAAATAATAAAGTTCTATATGGGTTAGGCGGTGTTCTTTGTCTGTGTCACTAGACATCATGTTTGATATTATTATATTAACAGCATTGTCTTGGATTCTCAGTAGAACATAGGGCTTCAACTGCACATCTGCATTTCAGTCTGCTCTCTGAAGTCTTCTTTAAATGTTCCTGTGGTTGACCATGTGGCTTCATTTCTTTTACATACTAACCCATTCTTACATCACCCTAGAACTCCTAACTGGCCGTTTTTACTTCGGGTTACACTCGAGGACCTGCCTGGAGCGTGACTTCACCCATTGGTCTCCTCAGCGTGTGTCCAGTTTGTATCCATTTTCGTCGGCATATTTATTGATCTATGCATTTTTAGTTGATTCATTGACAGAGTCCTTTCGGTTTATCATTTCTGGCCAGACGACCTTCAGTATCCAGCCTGTGATAATGAAAGTCTATAGAGGTTTGCTGGAAATGCTTTTCATGACGAGTGTGCCAAGTTTCCTGACCACATAGAAGCACTGACTGACTAGGCATTAGAGTTGAAAATCCTTTCGAAATTGATTTCAGAATAGTGAAGGACTATTTTGTTGCATGTAATTCAAATGTTGCTGCGTAGATAAGTGAAGGAGGTAACCTCTTTCAAATTTCTTCCGTTGGCAGTGATTGGTGCTTGTTGTAGGCTGGTTGTTTCCCTGAATTCTTGTCCTCTTTGATTGTTTCTTCGTCCAACCTTTTTGGTTTTTACTCATGTAAGTCTTCGAATTTAAGTGAAATTAGACATAAATAATCCGCAAAATCTAAATCTTCCAGATTCTTCTTGTCCGTTCAGCATAACGATGTCTTTCCGCTCCTCACCGTCTTCCATATAATCTAGTCTATCAGAATAAGGATAGTAATGAGCAGCCTCATCTTACTTCTTCCTTCACTTCAAGAGGTTTTGTTGAGTTTTCCGTTGTTGGATCCACTATTTTAGGTTGGAAAAAATGCCCGTCATTCGCATCGGTTTGCATTGGGGTCAAATCACGAAAGAACAGAATTTAGAATTCATTGGTTCTTGAAATCCAACTCATTGAGTGAATGGTTACCCGATTCGCCTGGTTCGATGACAGTTTACCTGATCAGTGAGGTCCAGTTCTTCATGATTTTCAGTGATTATCAAACTGATACCAGTTCGTAAGGATGTGTGCCCTGAGATGTATTTTTATGTCTTACAGTGAGATTTTTGAGAATTAATATTTTCAACGTGTATTTTGACAAGATATTTATGATTATAATCACACTCATCCATCAAGTGACAACATATGCTACATAACCTACAGAATACTTCATGCAGTGTATAAATCTTAGAAGGGTGGTGTAGAAATAATAAGATTAGTGGGCATTTAGAACGTTACGCAACGAGGTGGTAATTATGATACAATAACACTGCAAACAAATTTGACCACAGATTAATATCGGTTAGAGAACCATTGGAAGACAGCGAAGAGTCCTGGATAGTCGATTCGTCCCAACCTGGGACCCATCGTCAGCAAAAATCCACTGGGTTCGGAACCCAGGACTCTCCAGTTATAAAACAAGCTCGTAGACCACTCAGTCACTGGGACCCAACTCAGTGACTAGCCCATGAATTCTAACTTCTACCCATTCGCTATGTTTGGCGCAACCAACACCGAATGTCATCGGCGAGTATTTGTCCTCGCCACCGACTGTGTGAACCCTACTGATCACAATTTCTCTCTAGAACTCCAGTCAACTTCATCCTGCATCCAGTCAGCAGGAAAACCTACGGTTCAGTGCTCCACTACTGGTTCTCAGTGGTTCCCTAACTGACATCTCAAGGTTCAAAAACAAATCAGAACCCTATGGACATATTCTTGAAAATTTCAAACAGAGTTATACTGTATTAAATAAGTAAACGATGACAAGTGGGATAATATAAGGAACTGTTCAAATTGAAAACAACAATACTAATAACAGTAAAATAATATGGAGTGTATGAACAATTTGAATAAAAAAGGGGAAAAATAAATAGAGCCTTAGTGAAAATGGGGACCATACTAATTTAACAAAGACGGATTATGACAATGAATGAAGGAGGGATTGAGCAGACTTCTTCTATGTACAAAGGTTCAGCTTTTGTATTTTAATAGCTAAAACTTCAGAAATACATATTAGACGGATATGTATTGATTTCTCTAGGTTACTGTCCACTATTTAGACCGATTGACTTACTGACAGGTTTCAACGCAGAACTTTACGCCTATATGCAGCATTTCGAGTTGCCACACCTCACGTAGAATGGGAAGCAAGAGAAGAGAGTGAAAAGAGATTCAAACTAGAGATAATAAACAGAGATATGAGGCAAAAGAACAGCAATAAAGAAGAACAATTGAGTTTTATTGGATATAGACAGCTGTAGACGAAGAGGTTGTCGAGAAAATATAACCTGTATCGATCAGATGTTCAGTTGTCGTTCTGCTTATATTTCTAATTCCGCCTCTTGATAACCGCATTGGATAGTGTTCTTCCACTCATCTTGGACAAAATCTCAGTCGAACAACAGACATGTCTGGCTGCACAGGAGCAGATAAACTGGTAAACACATATGGATATGGATGCACACTCCCCGCTCCCGACGTATAACGAAGCAGCTATCCAACAGTACTCTCTGATTTTCAACGTCTCACTAACTGATATCAATTCTTGATTAAATTTGGAATACATTATCACAGTATTACTATGTATTACTATAATTTGTTATGTAAAATTCTATTGATTTTCGCTTTAGACTACACATATGGGTAAAGTTAATTTATTTCAACTAGTAATGATAATAATAATAATAATAGCTGGTGGGTGTGATTGGCTATTCTAGGTCAAATGTTGTTATTGTAGTTAGTGGATATGAAAGATAGACAGACAGACAGATAAACGGATGGACAGATGGAGAGATTGATAGACGGACAGATAGACTGTAGTTTTAATAGACGAGTACATTTTGGCTAGCCAGTTAGAATGACAATGTCTAAATGTCTATACCATACTACTACAACTACAACTACTATTACTGATGATAGCCGAAAATTGTCTACAGAAATAATGACATATCAAATTGTAAACATTACTAATCCACAGAAGGAAAAAATATAAAATATTGTAATACCCATTATTATTATTATTATTACTGTTTCGAAGGCAATGAACTCAGATAGATCAAACATAGGCGGGATTAGAAACAGACAGATAGAAAAAGTAGCCACTTTTATAATCGATATAATTCGCTTTTCCTTTTAGGTCATACTCAAGAGTTGGTTTGTAGGGATATGATTCGTTTTAAGTCGAGCCATTGATCGATATTAGTTAAAGAACTATTAGAAACCAACAGAAACTAATCGATAGATATTTCGTCCTAATTTGAGACTCTTCCGGGCATGATCCTTCCATCCCATCAAGCGTTGAACTAAGAACACTTAAGTTACGTTGACCATTCAACCTCTTGGTTAGGTATTCGGTCACCCAAAAAGTCTTAACTTCTGAAGTTCAAGTGAGAAACTGTGATAAGTCGGATCCACTAGGGGGGATGTTAAGACGAATATACCCCGACGATATTGACTAGCAATGGCACTAAACTCGTGAACTGAGAGAGGTTAGGATTTTCACAGGTTTCTACTGAATACCTTCGCAAGTGGTTGAATAGTGTTTGAGGCTGGTCTCGTAACGTTAAGGTGCCAGGTTTGCTTATATGCGGAGTTGTGTGTGCGTTCTGTTGAAAAGTCTCAGGCTAGAATGAAACATCTGTTGACTAGTACTCTTTGATTATTTTCAATTCTTCTCTAACTGATATCAATCCGTGGACAAACTGTTAAATAGACCTAATTTTTTTTATAAAATACTATATTTATCTCTACACTACAATGCTTTTTGTATTCTCCCCCACTTGTGACCTTGGAACCCTGAAATAAATTGGTGGATAGTGACTAGTGATGTGATCCAGGATGACCGTTTCGTCCTTTTTTGGATTTCACCTGGATGCACCGCCATTCCCCGGTGAGTGGCAGTGTTCCCACTGAGCCCCGAACCCAGTACGTATTGTTTCAAACACCAGAGCGTTATTCACTAGACATACCACTTAGGCCACGACAGCCAACTTATATGCAACGGATATCAGTCATTAATTATTTCATTCTCGATTTTCCTGTTGACTGACTGGACCAAATTGTTCTCTGGAGAATCCTGGGATGGGTCTCAAATAGGACAAAACGCATATACTGGACTTCATTGTTAGCCTCTATCCATCAGTTGACTTCAAGAAGTAATTGTGGTGGATGATAGTTTCTACTAAATTGGTTTACTTTTTGTAAAAGCTCTTCTTCTCTTTGACACTGATTCATTTTATATGAAGACTGCATACCCGGAATTCCCGCGGGTATTTAGTGGGATGAGCTGGTCACCATCGGTTGTTATCTCATTGTTTGCAGTGAGACATGAATATACTACTAATATTTCATGAGTAGGATATAATCATTTAGGCAAATATATTGTTTCCTTTTGTAAGAGAGCACTACCTGTACCATTTTGTCTAGTTTGATATTAAAACGTTCGCCGATAAATAAAGTGTTCAACGTAGTTTTCAGATTTAAAAGTAGAAACTTAACTTCTGAAAATGTACAGTGTTATCCTCCTGATTAAAACAGTCATTTATTCACATGACGTAACTTTAAGAGATTTTAGTAAGTTGAATTTTCCTTTGATTTTTCCCGGAACAAAATTAGCCCTGCTCACCATGTAGCCAGAGGGATATCTAAAAAGAAATCTACGTAGAAAGAAGACTTGAATGGGTCAGTACACCCATTTTCATAGCTTCACACCAATTCAATACAAAAGAAACTTAGTTAGGTGTCTTAGTTATAGAATAAAATGCATATGTTCAGAGGAATGTATTAAGGAAGAAATGTGTAAACTGGAACTTATACTCTAAGAAAATGGATATGCAGAGAACTTCCTAGAAATTATTATTATTATTGTGTCCTTTAATTCCTAGAGGAACATAGGGCTTCAGCCGCGCGTCTCCATTGCCTTCGGTTCTCTGCTAGAGTCTTCACCTGGCTCCAAGTCTGCTCACATGCTTTCATCTCCTCTTTACATGATCTCCTCCAAGTCACACTCGCACTAATGACCAACTCGCCGCTTCCCTTTCGGGTTCCACTCGAGCAATGGCTTGTCTAGTGATGTCACTTGATGGTTTCCTCACCATCTTTTCCTGCTTATTTCTTGCACAATCGGTTCCTGGTTGGTTCGCTCAATGCTAGAGATCTCTGTTGCTGATCTTTTCTGGCCGGCCATCTGATTTTGAGTGTTGAGCGAAGACAACTGTTAATGAAGGTGTGTAGTTTGTTTGAGATGCTCTTGATGACGCTCCAAGTCTTTGATTCGTATAGTAAGAAGCACTGACTTCCTAAAAATGTATATGTCAATACCCAGAGATAGAGTAACAGTGGATATTGTAGATAAGAAATCTTTGTATCTTAAGTTGATTTACCAAGGGGAGATGGTAGTTGACATTCTTCAATGTCGACTTAACAGAGCAGTAGAGGGAACATTTCCTACAGCTAAATTGGTACTCAGCTCCTTAACTAAACCAACACTCACACAAAGAGTCAAGGATAAATTTCCAAAGATGGCCTCATCCGTTTGTATGGCTAATTATATTGGCCTTACTCAGAGGGCTTTATCCATGCGAGCACATGAACATGTACCTGTATGGTTGAGCAAAGGGGTAACCAAATGCGTAAATAGTGCAGTCTTAGCCTACTTGGTTGATACTGGATACTCAAGGAAACCTGACCAGGCATTTTCAGTTAATTTTCGCGTTCCTACTAGTCTATCTAGCGAAGCTCGACTACGTCTTCTATCAGTAGCTGGTGGTAGCAATCAATACCAGAAAACTGGTTCTCTGTATGCAGGAAAAGCACATTCAATCGATGTGCTTACTCTGGCCTACAGTAAGGCCAACAAATCCTCCAAAAACATGAGCCTTTTAAATTCCAAATGCATTTTTCTTTTCTTCTTCTTTTCCTTTGTTTCACTGACAAATGTTCATTTCTGGTCTTTACCAAGTTCATCGCCTTTCTTATGATTTCTATTACCTCAGGTTTTAAGTAATGCATTTCTAACTTCTTATCATATTTACAAAATCCTGTTAATGATACTTCCCTAAATTCATTATTATTATTTGATAACCATTTACCAATAGTACTTTCAAGTTTACACTAAACCATCGTTTTCATTTTACCATCATTATTATTGCTATTTGTCACCCTCCAACTTACATCTAACTTATCTCATTTGTTGGCTTATTTCTCTTTATAGTAGTCATACTGTCTCACATACACCACTGATTACACTCACCCTTGAAACCTGTGCTTTTTTTGATCGGACACTAATTCGTAGCTAGTGTAATGTGTGTATATCTGGTCCGATCTTTGGTTCAGATGGAATTCTCTCAGTCAAGTTTGTAATGTGGCCACCATATCACTAGGTGGCTTACCACCACCGTGTACTTTGATCTGTTAACACTAGATGGTCGGAGTGAGTCGAAAGGAAGCCTTGCCTCAGCTAGGTTTCTTGCCAGCTGGCATTCAGCAGTCAACGAGGCAGGCGTATCTGCCACCATCTTGAATGAATTCATATTCCTCCAACTGAGATTCGAACTTGTGTCACCCAGTGAGTACTGCAGTAATCCACTTGTGGTGAGAGCTGTCTGCTAGCCGATTGGTTGACAGTAATTGAGGTCAAGGTCAAGATGGACAGGCGGATACAGAACTGACACAGCCACAAGAGATGCAAGGTTAACTTTGTGTGAGAAACAACCAATCAATAGACCATATTTTCTACTAACATTAACCTACAATAATGTACGTCAAAATCTATAAATATGTGTTGATTTTCCGTAATAAACGTTCTGTTGCCTGGCCCTTGTCTTCTGTTGTTACACACTGAGCTATTCGGGCTCACGATTGGCCTCCTGTACTGTATTGGAAACTTTTGATTGGACACTTAGAATGGTGGCCACATTACAAAATTGACTGATAGAGTTCACTCTGCACGAAACAAAGGATTAGACACATTACACTAGTTACTAACTAATGTACGATCAAAAGTATCCAATACAGTCCTACAGGAAATCAATAGCGAGCATGAATAGCTAACTCAGTGGCTGACTGCAGCACTCACTGGGTGACACGGGTTCAAATCTCAGAAGGACGGACATGAGTTAATTCAAAGTGGTGACAGATACGCCTGCCTCGCTGACTGCTGTGTGCCAACCAGCACGAAACCTAGGTGAGGCAAGGTTTCCTGCCGATTGCCTCCAACCACCTAATACCTGTGTAACAACAGAAGACAAGGGCCAGGCAACAGATCAGTTTTATTACGAAAACCAACAGGTATTTATATGTATTTTGCGTACATTAATAGGCTTCTGCCCGCAGAAAGAAGGCGGTCTTCTGATTGGTTGTTTGCAAACAAACGCAGTCTTCTGCTTTCTCGTTTTCGATATTTCTCGGAAATGCGAGCCAATTGTCTGCGAATCATATTTGTCCACGTCTAGGTCAGCTGTGATCGGTTGTTGAATCAGCCTAGATTAATTTCTACCAATCAGCGTAGATCAATGTCTACCAATTGGCTAGCAGCTTGCTCTCACCACACCTGTACTTTGGTTGATCATATATATATATATATATATAAATATATATATATATATATTAATGAATTATTTCATCTCATATTCTCATTGATTACGCATATTTTAAACGTTAATGAAAAACTAACTGAATATCGATCTATAATTGTAGAACCTGAAGAATAATTTACTGAAATCACAATTTTTCGCTTTAACTGATTTAGGACATTTATTCAGCCGTGGAAAAAATTTTCCCAATTAAAAGTCATAGGGAATTTGTCCTCAAGTGTGTCAATCAGCTTATTCTCAGTAAGTAACATTCAATCAATCATATAATTCCGATTTAGATTTCCCCATCGATACACTCATTTATGTCGAGTTGATGAGTCCTAGAATGGGCGAAATACGCATCCTGGATTCCACTGCTATTCATCATCCACCAATTGAATTCAACCAATAAGGTTAGAAAAATGGAAATTTTAATACCGCCTCATTTTCCTACATTCAATTATACATATCTTTATAGTCACTGAGCATTTCTATAACCGCTTTACTGCTCTGTTTCCCTGTTGATTGGTTATATTGGACTATAACTTTTGGTCATTTTCGATATGTTGATTGCTTGTATAGGTGCTTCGACGATTTTTAATGATTATGTTGTCACTTTTTCTGGATGCTGACCAGCGATGGAATCTAGAATGTGTATTTCGTTAATTCATCAACAGGAAATAGAAAATTAAATTTTATTTCTTTTTGATTTTTTATTTTGATTATAGCTTGAAACCACACAGTATTTTTGGTACATGTATGGAATTTTGAGCATGTGATATCGGTAGCCCAAATTTTGCAGGCCGACCATAGATATGAGGTGTGCGTCGGCAGGGGGTTGAACCTCAGACCATGTGCATGGTTGGCGAGAGTCCTAACCGATGTACCACTGACGCACAAGAAATTTTGCGTCTACAATTCAGGGGAGATACTCCTGTAATGATTCTATCGCAACGTATAACCAGGGTGATAAGGAAAACTTTCTAATCTGCACGTCTGTGTCTACCCTTCCTTAGCCGTCCATTGTTTATCCAGTAACTGAAAGATGTCTTACCTAACCTTAGCCGCTCTTCATGCATATACCATTTCAACTGTTCCTGTGATTCAAGGTATATCGGGTGTACGATTAGGCAGGTTTGTCTACCGGGTTGTAGAACACTTAGCAGCTTAGTTCATTCAGGAGGGGGGAAATTAAGCGCATAAAAAGTTCTATCCTATCACAATTGGTCAATGCCAGATATAGCATCGACGTCAACACAGCTTTCAGGGTTATATACCGAATTGCGAAGTCGCTTTCAGGTAAGGTTCGCTTACATCTTCTACACACAGCTGAAGCTGTTGCAATAATAACGACTAAACGAAAACTTTGTATCCAAAAAGAACACATCCAGACGCTTTTCCTACAGTGGCTAAACTTGGATTGATGAATCTTCTTCTCAGCAAGAGTGCTTCTTCCTCTTAACCCTATCGGTTTTTTCCTTTGCTTATTATTACAATTATTATTATTAATATTCGTCATAATTTATACCCTTCATTCAAACATTCTCTCAATACTATCGAATTTTTCATTTATACTATCCGGACTTATTATTATTGATATTATCTCTTTTCTCAACATATACCTCCACTTGTTCCATTTCGCACATTCGTTATTTCATGCTGAACCTCTCATTGCAGTCTTACTAACTCCTGTTTAACACAGACCACTTTGTACTAGCCACTCTATCACCTGACACCTTTTATAACCTTAAACTGATTTGTCAGTTTCTCCTACCCTACATTCTACGAATCTATTGTGACGACTAATCACCACCATTGTCTCCAATTTCCCAATATTTTGTAATCGATTTCAGCCCATCGCGGTGAAGCGTTCAAAGTAACCATTACCAATGAAAATGCTTTATAGAGTGTTCAGCTTATCTTGTCTAGTCTCTGACCTGCAAAATTTGTAGATTCTGTGGCTCAGTTAGTGGATCATGTTTCACTGTGTATGTAAAAGCATACAACTTTGGAATATAAACTGTATAAATATTGACTTTGTTCATGTTAGTCAGACAAGTAACCAACTAGGTATCACCGATTTTTATAGATGTCCACTTATCGGCCTATAAAACTGGCGTCGAAGATCTGGAATTCGCAGACTTCCACAGTGATTGTATATTGACGGCCAGCTTAAAACTTCGGCCACGGAAAACCTTCACTAATATATTCCATATAATTCCTCTTATTCAGTTTGTTTAAATCTATTAAAATATGGCCTCAAACAGTATTGTTTACTCTGGCGAGTATTTAAAATATTTACAACCTACTGATTCGCAAGTTTCCATTAAACATATGACAAAGTATTATCCTCGATAGCAGCTTATCCCAGTAAATGAGATAACTGTTCCTAAGTTATGTCATTGGTTCACAAAATGTACTCCTGAACGTTTTATTATTGGTATTCAACAAAATATCACAAATATCTTGAAGACAAAGAAGAGATGTCATAGTGATGGACTAGTTTGCACTTCAGATCAGACAGAACAGTGTCACACGATCTAATGTCAATTAATCTTTTTATATTTGAAGATCCTAGCCGAAGAAAAAATATCATCCAATAACTTCCGCTGAAAATTTTGTACATTTGTGGTGAGAGCTAGCAGCAAGCCGAAAATTGTAGACAACAGTTTACGTCAGTGTTACTTCCCGAATCGGGGTCGTGAGAAAAAACAAACAATAACAAAGCTTAATTTTCAAGTATTGGTTTTGTAGGGATTTTGTTTGATTGCATGGAGGATTTCATCATGAGCTGACATTAGTTAGAGAGCCATTGAAAACCTGGAAGTACTGGACAGCTGTTTCGTCCAAGTTTCGGACTCTGCGGCAGTACGCACCCACCGCTAGGGTTCGAACCCAGGACCTTCTGGTTACAAAGCGAGCTCGTAGACCATTGAACCATTGGGACCCGATCCAATGGCTAACTCATGAATTTTAACTTCCGCCAATTCACGACATAGCGCGACCATTTCGCAATGTCTTCTTCGATGAGTTACTGCCTCATCTTCAACCTACGGTACCCTACTGGTCACAGCTTGCCACTGGAACGCAAGGTTAACTGCTTGAATGGAGCCAGTCACTATTGAGCATCAGATTAATTTTCAAGTATTGGTTTTGTAGGGATTTTGTCTGATTGAATGGTGGATTTCATCAAGAGCTGATCCCGGTGGGTGCCTGCTGATGAAGAGTCCCAAACTAGGACGAAACAGCTGTCAAGTACTCCCAGGTCTTCCAGTGGTTCTCTAACTGTTGTCAGCTAATGAAGAAATCCTCCATACAATCAAACAAAGTTAAACCTTGAAGAACTCAACAACCAGTTACAGCAGACTTAACGTGTGCAAATACGATTCGTAGATATATGGCTTAACTTTCTAAGAACGTTCATTAGCTGTACAGAATAACCTTCAGCAAGAATACAATCAATCAGAAGACAGTGCTTCTCTGCTAACAATAACGCTAATAATAAAGTACATAAAAATCTATAAATATCTCTTCAGTTTCTCAATAAACGATCTGTTGCCTGGCACTTTTCTGAATAAAGCTATTATTATTGTTATCATTAATAACACACTATCGATCTCCCTCAATCAGTTGGAATACAAGTTTCAGTATCAGTTTTTTGTGAATCATCTCATATACTAGTTACTATCAGAGAAATTCACACAGAAATAATCAAACATTCATTAATGTCAATCTGTAGTGATGTGAATATTAAGCCTATCTCACAACAGGAGCATAAGTAACCACTTGTGCCTGCATTTCTGCCTTCAAACTTTTCTTCACCTCATAAACTTTTAAATATGACAACTTTCCCACGCAAGTTTCATTCAGTCAGTATGACCCCTGTGCTTAACTGTCTCCAAGTTTGAAATAATTCTATATTCTGTGAGTTTGTCTGATTTTTCACACGCAGTGATACAGTTATAATAATAGCAACTGGATTAAACCTTGACAACAATGTATTGCTCATAATCATATCATCATGTATCGGACTTTTATATCTGTGTGATTCACTAATGCACATGGGACTGAGTGCTGGTTGGGGAGGGCAGTTGCTGTTAGTATTCCAATTGGCTGTTTCACAATGACCTCTTATTCTGCTCAGTCACCATATTTAAGTGAATTGTACTCATATCAGTTGCTTGAGTTTTTACTCAAGTTTATTTATTGTAAATTATTTAAATTAATCCCAGCATGTTTAAGAAAAAACCAAAACAAGATTTGTTTTCTGAACATTTCGCTGTGTAAGCCAACACAACTTCTTCAGCAGATTTATTCGGATTTTAATTAATCATCAAAATATATAGTCAGAAAATTGTTACATAAATTGAAGTCAGTTTATTTGAAGGTCACTTGTCCATAGACATTTGTACCAATAGAAATATTTAAGCAATCATCATATATTTGTAATGACTAATGTCAAGTTCTTATTGTGTATATATTCTTTTATCTGTATGGGTATGTATGTTATTTGTCATATGGAAATACGTCAATTCACATGTGATAAACATCATAATACATTTTTTTAAGGTCATGGAGGTTCATAGGGGTTTTTCTTGTTTTTTCATGTCTTGCTTCATTACAGTTGCCATACAGGTGATAAGTCTATACCTTCTTTCCTATTCACTGCATTCAATGTGGTTAAAATGTGCAAGGCTTCAGAGGTCAACCTTTCTTTATGTGAATGAAATCCTCTATCAAGAATTTCGACATTGTCGAAATCAATCTTATGTCCGCTGTCTATAGCATGTATTGCTATAGCCGATCTTTTTTCTAGACTTTTTAATTCTACTTCATTTCTAGGTGGGTGTTTCGTGCATAGTCAGTGTTCAATCACTCTGACCTTTACCTGTCTACTGCTCTCCTCTATATAGCAAGCTTCACATTCTGAACACTTTGTCCCATAGAAAAAATTAATTTGTGACATTTTGGGAGTCATATCCTTGACATGCACCAACGCTTTATCCAGAGAATTAGAAGGTTTGACATAGACTTTAATATTATGTGCAGCAAATAGTCTTTGAAGTTGTTCAGCTGTGTCCTTTCGATATGGAATGGCTATCGTGGGTAGCCAAGATTTTTCAATTTTTTGTTTTCCCTTCTGCTCCTTTTTATTGATAATATTGTATAGTAGCTTTTCTGGATAACCATTTCCAATCAAAATCTGTTTTTGTATTGGATATCCTGTTCTCCATATCATAGTCATCTGTTATAGTGTTTCTAGCTCTGTTAACGAGATTTATAGCTACTGAAACTTTCATTCCTATTGGATGATCTGATTGGAAATTCAAATGCTTGTTGGAATGTGTTGGTTTTCTGTATATTGTACACTTTAGTTTCTCCTCAATTTGTCTTTTTACAAGACAATCAAGAAAGTTTAGAGTTCCTTCAGTCGATTCTACCTCATTAGTAAACTCTGTATATTCTGAGATTAAGTTCATCTCTGTTAGGAAGGTTTCTTTTTCAGCCTTCTTCATGATGATAAATGTGTCATCTATATATCTGTACCATATTCTAGGATGACAACTAAAACTTGTTAATGCTTTTCTTTCTAGAGCTTTCATATACATCAGGTTTGCTACAATTGGAGATGCTAGTGAACCCATCGAAACTCCATTTGTCTGACAGTATAGTTTGTCTTTAAAGGTAAAATATGTAGATTCTAAACAAAATTTTAAGCATTTTATAACTGCATCTATTGATAATAAAGATTTAGTTAATACTTCCTGATTGTTTTCAAGTTCACATTTTACAATATCAAGTGAAAAACATACAGGGATACTAGTAAATAGAGAAACCACATCAAAACTTGCCATAATTTCGTCTTCTTCAATAATTATGTTCATTACTTTCCTTTTAAACTCCTCAATATTTTTATTGTTCGAAAGAATGTTGTATTCAAGTGGTCTCAGTATTCGTCGTATGCGCTTTGATAAAGTGTGTATGTTACTGAATTGGTGAAATCAATTACTGGTCATAAAGGAACATTTATTTTGTGTATTTTCGGCCTTCCATAAAATCTCGCGGTCATTTTTGTTTTGGGAGCTATTGAAAATCAAAATCACACTGACTTATACGATTGAATAACCCACCTACTGACAATCATTCTAAAGCCTAGTGACAACTGAATTTCACAAACAGTGTCTCTATACATACTATGTTCAGTGTGAATCGCCACTATTGATATAAGGAAAAACTTGAGCACTGTGGTAGAGTATAACTCCATTATGGATAAGATTTTATTCTGATAAATCACACAGTGTTGTACAGTAAGTAATATTTACTGATGACTACGTTTCGAGCACAATTTATACACTGCTTATAATCATATCAAGGTACTATTCATACAACTTTCTTCATTCATTTATATACATGAGCAAAAATTGATGATTAGACATTTGAATAAAATCAATATAGGATAATGTACATTCAGAAATAATAATATGAGTGTTATCAATCAAATATAATCAGATGGGAAATAAGATGTTTTTTTAGTAAAATAAGTAAGTAACCTTTAAGAATGTTAGAATGTGAATTGAATACAGCAGCACTAAGTAGTACAAAAAAAACCGAAATAGTGAAATGAAAAACTGTCAATGATTCTCAAACTAGGATAAAAAGTTGGCTGTCCAGTACTCCCTGGTGGCTGGTTTTCAATGGTTCTCTAACTGATATCAATCAGTCGTCAAATTCCTGAAAACAAATCTTATCCTTACAAACCAACTCTTGAAAATTTATATTTTCCTTGATGATATTGTACCAATGGAAAATATCATGAAATAAACTGCTGTGAAAACTCTGTACATTTTATAAATACCGTCAAGAATAAATATGTTATCATTATTATTATTATTATTACAAAGCCCAATGTTTCACTCAGAACTAGAGAATACTATTGAATCATTTCATTTTTATAGCTTTAAACACGTCTGAACCATTGATGAAAATAAGCGCGGCGAATTTAAATTTCAAGGTCAACACTTTATTATTGAATAGCTTGTTCAATTGTCAATATATACACTTCCTTCTACTTCAGCAAATGCATGCATGACATAACATTGTTTACCTGGTAATCAAATGATATAACATATTACCAGTTATGCTTGAAAAACAAATGCTAAATGGCATGTATTTTGAACATTTTTAACAGACGTGTTAAATGAAAATTGAAAAAACCCTCCTCCTACAATCCATGATTCATCATCCTTTTCTGTCTCTGTTGAATACTAAATTTTCAAGTATTATAAATCATAAATTGTTATTCTTTGTTGACATAAACGACCCAAAAGGTCAAACTAATTGTATGGCCTTGACGTTCAATGTGTTTTGAAATGCTGCGTGGTGTGCTATGGGCTTATGTAAAGCTTCGTCCATCGTATATGATTGATTATTGTTGACTAAAATAATTGATTATTCTAATGATTATTCGTCATAATTATTGTATGTCGTCGAATTTATTTAGACTAAATTTGTTCAGAATCCTATTTATTGTATGCGTAGTTGTTATTAGGGTATACGTGTTTCAGTAGGCTTTAAAACAATCAGTTCTTGGATAGGCATTCAGAGACAACATTAACAACAAGTTCATTCAGTATATATGTTCATGGAGAAGTTCAACAATGGCGTCCCAGGAGTGCGAAAGCTCCAATGACCTTGAACGCATGCTAGTCGTTGGCTGACGGCAACTGTTATTATCATAGCTGAAATATCAAGGCTTTTCACCGACTAAGCAGCAAATGTCACTCAGATAACGTTTTGAAGCACTGTTTGGACTAACTGGTAATAGCTGCTTAGGATTAGGATTAGAGTGAAGGTAAGTATTGGGGTTAGGGTTAGGATCGGGGTCATAATTAGCATTAGCGTTAGGTTTGTGGATAGGATAAGGGTTGTAATTAGGGTTTAGTGTCAGGATTAAAGTTAGGGCTACGACTAGGGATAGATTTAGAGTTGATGTCCTCAATTTGAATTTGTTTTCTTATCCATATTTCCCTGGTAAGTAGTTGTCGATCCTCTTACTGGAAACCATAGTAATTCAACCAGGGGATTTTGAGGAAGACTGCTCAACAGGATAAGACAGACAAACAATTCACAAAAACAGATCATCTACAGTCACCTCGGTGAATACATGTACAGAAACTAGTCTAACTTAGCGAATGATGCTTATGTCAGAGAAAGATACCCTGTTTAATGTATTTTCATGCATTTTCTTGTAAATATACTTCATTTTGTGTGCGAAAGTCACTTATTTTTATGATTGGTTGGCTGAAGGTCACTTGTGCGTTCGCGTTCCTTGGGACGCTATTGTTGAACTTTGCCATATTCACTACAAATATATAGTATACATATGTGCCAGTCAAAAGCATCGATGTGTTGAATGTTTATCAAACGATTGATCAACATCACCAGTTGTCTTCCTATCACTTGCCTATTGAACGGAAGTTAAAGTATAGGGGCCACCACCAAAAATGACCTTGAACAATGAATCAGAATTAAGGGATATTAAAATTCACTCAGAAGTTACAACATCTGGTAACCAGTCTACAGGGCACTCATCTCCAAATGAGAAATTCTTCAAGATCCGAGCAAACTTCTCAAAAGGAGTGAGATCAGGAAAAGATCAAGACATCATCAAGTGAAACAAAATTATGGTATGGTTAAGATAGAGTGAATGAGTGTATGTAGTGCCTTGTAACGCATTGATCTGGTTTCAGGTCCAGAGTAGGCATTGACTTGGCTATGTGGAAATGAGGTGTTCGAAGTCCTTTTGTGAGATATTGGGAAATTCTGTGTATTACTGTGAAACAGTTATACAAGGGTTCTCATTCTCGAATGATCACAAGATGCTCGAGGATGGAACTATTGGTATTCATCTTTCCCCCTTGTGAATAACCAGGCTGGATATCGTTGGAAAATGCCTTCATGGACTTGAGGCTGTGTAAGGCCTTTAAAATCTGGTACATAGGAACAACTAAATTGATAAATACATGGTGAGATGGTCAGAAACAATATCATTGCCTTCACGTGTGACTCGATAAATTGTCTGCTGGAAAATTTGATTCACAAAGTGGCTGCTTGAAATGTTTTTCCAGACACTCGGAAAGGCGAATTTTAAATTTTAAGAATTTCTTTTTCAATGCCACCTTAAAACTTCAGATTCATGGAGACAGTTGTCTTAGAGACAGATGTGACCTTCAGCGACGGTAGGTTTCCTGTCAATAAATCTCACAGGATATCTATTTTCTAGTTGGGGGATTATTTATTGCCTAATTTATTCCTTTGCGTTCCGGGTGGAACATAGGGCATTAGGCTTGAGATGTGAAGTTACGATAGTAGTGATTTCATTTTTACAGGGTGGGATCTCTAGCCTCAAGCTCAACCTTCCCTCTTTAACGGCTCAGCAAAGTTTAGGAGTGTACCAGCCGGAAATCGTGATTGACTAGCGTTCTACCGCAAAAGCACAAATGCACCTAATACTATAACGTGTAGAGGTCTTATATGGGTGTCTGAAAGTTGATAAAGGCTGGCAGCAGAATAACTGAAGGATTTTTCATCCTATTCAGGACTCCTCAGCCGGATGTATTTGCATTCACAGTAATTGACTATGTTCCTTCTGAGATTAGAACCCAATGCTCATCGTTTCAAACAGCAAAGCATTATCCATGCAGAAAGCCAGGTGCGAATGTTTTCCAGGTAATGTTCAAACAGATAAGGGGAGAGGGAGTATGAGAGATTAAAATTAAGATAAATTGCATTACGCTTCAATTACATCACTTACATAAACAATTAGTCATTAGAGAATATATCAAGAATTGCAAACAGAGTAATATCAATAGTAATAGTGATAATAATAATAACAATAATAATAATGTTGAAGTGAGTTAAGATAATCCTACTGATAAAGGACAGTTTCAAATGAATCAAGAATAATAATAATAAGAGGTAGAATAATAAGTAAAACGTGTTACCATGGTAGATTCAGAGTGACGACCATCTCTTTTTGTACACAGAAACCTGGTTTATTGCACAAGCCTCTGCAATTGCAAGCATCTTCTTGTTTCTTTGTCTGCTGACAATAGTGAATGACTTGACAGCGTTGATATCATGTCCATAGTTGTCCATAGATGTTTTGTTATTGAGGTTTTTGGCACTTTACATTCTGCTGTTTTCAACCATTTTGGCGAATGCTCCATCATGCGAGTAGACCTATGTATTTGCTTCCACAAACACACTCAAACTGATATACGCAGTTTGAAGTGTCGAGGTTTGGGGACTGGTCTTTTCCAGATTGTTGAAGCAATCGCTTGGTGGTGGTGTTAAGGAAAACAAATAAGTTCTCTTGATAGCTTTATTGAGTCTTCGTTTAACTATCTCTTGTACATCATCTCCTTTGAATGGCAAACTGATATAAGCAGATTTCTTCGGAACTGTTTAACTCTCTGTTGTTATCTTAAGACAAAACAGCGAACTCATCTTCCAACTTTTAACAGTTTATTTTATTGTAAGAAATAATCAAAAAAAATTAATTTCTATTTCTCTTCATTGGTTTAGTAAACAAAATGTAAATTTAGAATGCATCAATACATTGAAACACCTGAACATTTCGTTAAATGTTTAAATAATCAATAATTCTTGGCGCGCCATTTTTGAAAAATGTTTAATAACATTATTATTACTGTAACTGTGTTACTCTTATTATTTTCATTACTATTAGAGAATAATTATCAATAAATAAATAATCATGAACTCCAGAATATAAAAGATAATTTTCTATGATTTGTATATCTTGTATGTTTGTTTATGTATACGTTCATACACCCGCGTAGGTGATCGAAGTAGTGAGAACAGCGATAACAGAAGAGAATGATGAATGTTATCGTGAGAAAGGGTATTATAAAACACTTAAATTATGTAGATTATTATCAAGATTTTTCTTTTGCGGGGTGTTGGGTGGAGAAAGAGAGATTGAAGTTGGAATGTTCTAGAAGTGGATCAGATCTAATCAGCTGATTATTCAATGAGATTTTGATTTGCTTTTTTAGTTTTGTTTCCAGTTTCTATTTAGTCATTTATTTGTGCATTATAACAATGTTATCCTATTTAATTATTATAGAATGCTATGGAATTTATTGTGTCAATTTGTTTTAGTATATGTCCTCATTATTATCATCATTATTAATATTCTGTTGATTTCCAAATGAAACAAAGGGTTTAAATGACATAACTGAATTTCATCCTATTCTCTGAATTTCTCTCTACACGACCACCCACAAGCTCTTATCTCGTCCTCACACGTTTTCCTCTATGTTACATTAGAACTCATATCCAGCTTGTTGCTTTCTATTCGGGTTTAACTCAAGAGCTGGCCTGGCTTGTGATGTAACTCAGTGGCCACCGCAGAATATTTGTCAGGCGGTGTCTTGCTAACTGATTCATTGCCACATTTCTGTCAGAAATGGCTTTCTGTCAGAAATCAGCCAGTGGTCCAAGGAAAACGGTCTTACCTTAAACCCCTTCAAATGCCAAACAGTCAATTTCACCTTTAGGCATAAATCCTACCTAAACAAACTGGTTGGCTCTCACGAGGTATGCAACATAGATGGCACTGAAAAAGAGACGAAGTCGAAAATTAAATACCTAGGCGTCATCTTATCTGCGGATCTTTCCTGGTCGTCTCATATCTTGGCGATTTCTAAGAAAATATTCCGTCTTACCTTCTACACCAAGAAGTTAAAACATTCTGGTATAACACAACCCTTACTCCTACAATTCGTTAACTCTCGCATTCTGCCTATTATTCTCTATTGTTCCTCCTTAGTTTTTCCCGGGCTACTGAAGAAAGACTACAACATATTACGCAGGATGTTGAAGGTTGTCAGCAGGGTAGGCAACGTGCCACTTAACCAGCTTGTTAATATTCTGGTTGACAGACACATGGACTCATGTGAAAATGGGCCAAATCCATTTTATCTAACTCACACCACCCTCTTCACTCACAACTCTCCCCTTGCATCTCATCAGGCAAAACCAGAAGCCTATATAGGAAACTATATGCTCGCACCAGCAAGTACAAAACTCAACCATACCCTACTTAGCTCGTGTTCTGTGCGATAAAGAAAGCATTGGGCGTGACACCTATAATTCATCAAATAGTCAATAGTAGAACTGGACCTCGTCTTTCCAACTCATATCGTTTATAGGTACAACGTTTTCTTTCTTTCTTTCTTTCCTTTTCTCTCTCTCTCTTTTCTTTTTTTCTCTGTTATGTGCTGCTTTGTTTCTTTCTTCCGCTTACGCCAGTAAATATGATATCACCTACTTTTTAAACACCTTCAAATACTCTGTTCAACTTTGGCTTTGCTACCGATATGCCAATATGTTGTTGTCATAATGAACTGAGATTTCCTTAATCTGTGTAAAATTTCATTTATTGATAATGTACTAACTGGATGCAGTACTGTAGTAAAAATGCTGAGAATTCTATTCTGTATCACAAGTACTGTTTTGGAATAAAGCAAATTATTATTTCCTTGTTGCTAATAATTTCCAGCTATCGAGCTAACGGAGGTGGTTATTGGTGTAAGTCTACGGTGGACTGTTGTAAAAACTTTGCGTGACACACTCATCAAGTCTCTTCTGTCTCTCCAACTCCCCTTTGTCGTTTGTTGCTATTTTCCATATCTCTGATATTGATGGCTGTGTGTCATTGCGGTTGCACGTTTGCGCGGTTGAATCAATCAACTAAGATTCAGTGATTGATGTCTCTCTCACCCACCTAGCTAACTATATTACTTTTTAATAACCTCACACTGTTCCATTTAACCTATTTTGTGATTACATGCAAGTGAATGCAGTGCAATGGCTGAGCATTTTATAGGTTAGTTGGAAGATTTCATCAGGAGTTGATATCATTCAGAGAACCATTGGAAAACCAGTAGTGAAATACTGAACACTTAGTCGTTTTGTCCTAGTTTCGGACTCTTCAGAAGTATGCAACCACCATCACGGTTCGAAACCACAACCTTCTGGTTACAAAACCAGCTCGTAGACCATTCATCTAGCGACTGGGACCTGATCCAATGGCCAGTCAATGCATGAATTCTAACTTCTGCCAATTCACGACATAGCGTGAATACTTTGCAATGTCTTCTTCGATGAATTACTGCCTCACCTTCAACCTGCTGTATCCTACTGGTCACGGCTTCCCACTAGATCCTCAGGTTAACTGTCTGAATAGGGCCAGTCACGAGTGAGCATCATATCGATTTTCAAAAATTGGTTTTTATTTGATTGTTTGGCATCTGGTGTCAGCTCATGATGAATTCCTCCAACCAAAGAAACTAGAATTATACAGATCACAATATATGATCTATTTGACACCATGAATAGCTATTCAGAAAAATCGAGCATTAGAGCATTAAGGTATCATACTATGTGTTGACTAATATGAGTAACCTGTCTGGGGGAAATATGGACATATATGAATATATGATATAGTTTTGGCCGCTAAAATTGCCCTTACAGTTATTGGTCAGTATCCGTCTTCTAGTATTCCCATGTTTCAGTGAAGAAGAAAATCCTGAAGGGGAATAGAACCACATTTGGTATGCAGTTGCGATGTCTCGTTAGGTCTTCAGCATTGTTGTACCTACTACACCTCAGCGTACTAGATCAGATCAACTGTCTTCATTATGATCTCAAGTTGAAACTTCTTTTAGACCAACACAGATTTCGTGTGAACTGGCCATCTTGTGCATTCATTAGAAATCCCTGGAAAAGATCCTCAGTGCGGTCTTTACGTGCCGACAAACATACACAGGCATACGCACATGAACACATTCAGATACGTAAACTACTTTTGCATATAATTATTTGTAGTCTGAAGAGCTTAGTGAGGTGTGTTCAACTTAGCCTCAAATATTAAAGGCATTATGAACTTCATCAACAGTGTTAGTAGAACAACCTTCTGACAAATATTTAGATGAACCGCATGAAAATTTTCCCTCTAATACCGAGAGCAACAAGCATCCACCAACATCAGAGGGGGGGTAAATTTGAAAGATATCATTTCTTTAACTTATCTAGACAGCACTATTCCAACTATTGGCAGCACAGCTAATAAGGATCTCAAAGCTGAACAGGATCGAAAATGAGTTCAGAAATCTACAGGTTACATAAACGAGGTCAGTCAATAGATTGAAACATGCCCATTTGAGGAAGTTAAAAAAAAACCTGTGCACAGTATTATGAATAAAAACGAAAAATCTACCAGCGATCTCGTAGGCCGTATGGAGTCACCTTTTTGGGTCAGTTAAAATGGTTTAATCTTTATGCTTAAAACTAATAATCCTAGTAGAATATATGGAACTATCAAAATTCATAAAGCAGGAAACCCAGTCAGGCCAATAGTTGACTTTAGAAACACTCCGACGTACGTGTTATCTAAGTATTTAGCATCAGTGTTATGCCCCACTAGATATAGGTCAAGTTCTAGGCTAACTAATTCTTATGTAGTGAAACAGAAGCTAGAGGAAATTCAAGTGGAAAAAGATGAGAAAATCGTTAGTTTTGGCATAATCAGTCTATATACTAATATTCCCATTAGTACAGCTCTATAGGCAGTTTAGAGTGAACTGAACATTGACCCTGAACTCTAAAGTGTAAGTAAGCTCTCAGCTGATGAAATAATATTATGTGCTCAGTTATCTCGTCTAACCTCCATTGTATTCAAACTTCAAAATAAACGATATAAACAAACGAATGGGGGTTGGCAATGGGATCACCAATATCTCCAATAGTCTTAGACATATTTATAGGTAGTCAAGAACATAACGCTCTTAGAACGTTTAATCCTGTTCCTACGTTCTGATGGAGATATGCGGATGACACACTCGATCACTGTGCTGATATCTGCACATATCCATTAGATTTCCACACACATATATAAACTCAGTAGTAGACAAAATTCAATTCACTTCTGAGTTAGGAAAAGAAACAGGGAGAGTTGACCATGCTGGATTGCAGAATAAGACGAAAACAAGATGGAGGTTGGGTTGGACACCAGAATTTATTAGAGACTGATATACACACACTAATAAATACTCACCCTATTAGCAATCGGTAAAGATAGATTTTGAAAAATGTCTCTATGATATCTATATACGGGGACAAGAGCCTAACTAATAAGCTAGAAGATCTTAATAATAAAATCTAACGATTATATGCAAAAGTAGTTTACGTATCTGAATGCGTGCTGTTCTCTTTGGCTTTCTCCACGATTGCCCATTATCTCTTATCTCCTCCTCCAACTCACATGAGCGCCTCTGTCTCACCCTCACGCTGACTACTCACTCGTTGCGTCCCATTCGGATTCCACTCGAGCGATGGTTTGCATTGTGCGAGATGTCATTCGACGGCCTTCTCAGTAGCATGTGCTCCATCCATCTCCATTTTCTCCAACATATTTGTTGAGCGATCGGCTCTTGGTTGGTTTGTTCCCACAATTTCTTGCTATTAATTCTTTCTGACCATTTGATCTTCGGTTTGGAGTCAGCCAGCTAAATTGACTGCTGTTGATAAAACTCTGCAGCCTGTTGGAAATCCTTTTCGTGACACGCCAAGTTTCTAACCCATACAGAAGGACTGGCTTCACAGTTGTGCTGAAAATCCAAATCTTGTTCCTCATGCTGAGTGCAGAAGATTTCCAAATTGGTTTCAGGTTGATGAAAGCGTATCTTGCCTATCCGATTCTGACTGGCTTTGACACTTTCATCATTTCCAGCTGTAGTTGAGACGATGATTCCTAGATAAGTGAAGGAGGTAACCACTCTTAAATCTCTTCCACTGAAGGGTAGTGGTGATGGTTGTTGTTATCGTTGCTGGTTGATTGGTTGGTTATCCTCATCATCTCCGTCTTCTACATGTCCACTTGGAATCCTGTCTCCGCTGTCTGCTTCTTCTGCCAAGTTTTTGGTTTTAGCGTGTAAGTCTTCAAATTTGTGTGACATTAGACATATATCATCCACGTAATCCAGATTTACTGGAGTCTTTTTATCAGTGGTCCAGTGTCTTCATGTCTCCTCGCTCCCCACAGCCTGACACATAATCCAGTCGACCACAATTAGCAATATCATCGGTGATAACAGGCAGCCAGCCTTTTCGTACTCGTGTATTCACTTCCAAAGCCTCGTTGAGTTTTCCATTGTGGATCACCTGACACACAGCACTCTCACATAGCCAGTTGTTGAATGAGATTGATAAATACTTGAGCACTGCACGCCATAGTGTTGAAGTAGTTTCCAAATTACTTCTCGATCAGCGCTGAACAGTCAAAGGCCTTTGCAAAGTGGTTTGACTGCCATTCCATGATTTGTTCTCTGATGACGATGTGTAGAGTTGTAATTTGACCAGCACATGATAGTAGCATAATTAGCCCATATTATTAATATATGTGTAAAACTTGGGCACTGCGGTAGTAAGTAATTCCATATTAGTTTGTTTATTAGATGTATCACACAGTGAAGAAACAGTATTGTTATTTACTTGATGACGAGGTTTCGAACAAAATTTATTGTGGTTCATAATCATATCATCAGTTATAATCACACGACTTCGAAACTTGAGTTTTATAGTTTTCTTTGTTCTCTCCTATTTGTCGTCTTAGGGGTAGTCGAATTTTCCAGATGCCCACATGCACAGGTGTTGAATCATTCCTACTGCACGTATTCTATCGCAGTTGATTTGATAAACAAAGCTTCTGTTATCAATCTCTCCCTCCACCCTGTGATATTAGATTTTAAAACTGTCATTCCATCCCATCCTATTGTCTGGTTGTGTGGCGTTGCATGTATTGAGTGCTATGGCTGAATTATTCTCTAGATTTCTTATCTTATTGGAGTCAACCAATCTAGATTTTGTTAGGTTTCTATGCTAGGCTAGTCTGACTGCTCCTGTTCTACTAGATTGACTTATGTATTTGACCTGACACTCATTGCAGGGTATATGATAAACTAAATTGTTTTGTTTTAAAGGCTCCACAAGATCCTTTAACTGACAAAGCTTGTTTCTAATTGAGTTTGTGGATTTGAGTGCCAGTCAATTTTATTCCTGCCTTGCTAAGAATTCTGAGTAAGGTTTCCGAGGTTCTTTTTTGTATGGAATTACTTCTGATGATTTAGATTCCTTATTGTGGGTGTTGTCATTATCTTCTGCATGTTTGACATGCATGTCGTCATTAATATTACTATCATTATTTACTTTATTTTTATATTTCCCTACATACTTTCTGACTAAATTATCAGAGTCATTATTAAGTTTCAAGGCTTCTCTTATATGCCTCATTTCCTGTCTTCGATTTTCCTTGATACTACAACTTAGTTTTTGTGCCCTATTGTCATTTAAACATTTCACCAATCCTATTTTTACTGACATAGGATGGGATTATAGGAAGTTCAGATATCTGTTTGAGTGTGTGGGTTTCCTGTTAACACTAGTGTTTAACTTCCCATCTTCTTCCCTTTTCACCCTACAATCTAACATTGGAAGTTCCCCTTCCTGACCTTCCAATTCATAAGTGAATTGAATTGCCTCCACCTTTGAGTTATTGTGTTCGAAAAATCTATCCACATTGTGTGTTTTAAGTACAGTGAATGTGTCATCTACATACCTCCACCATACTTTTGGGGTGGAGGTGAACGTTTCAATCGCTATGTTTTCCCACCTATCCATGAATATATCTGCTACAACTTGGGATATTGGTGACCCCATGGCTACCCTCTCAGTTTGTTTGTATATTTTCCTTTGGAATTTATATACTGTGGAAGCCCACATTATTATTATTATTATTATTATTATTATTATTATTATTATTATTATTATTATTATTATTACAGTACATCCAAAAGCGATTCTTACACCTACACATAAACATGAAAGTACACACCACAACACAGAATTAATAATTGTGATACTCAACATTTGTGAGATTGAAATTAGCATCTTTCACTCATTCATGAAGCACTCACTTTCAAAGAATCAACTGTGTGATTGATTTGTGAACAGAGTAATTTCTAATTAACACGTGTGTCTGTATGTGCTCTTTCTTTCCAAAGCAAACTAACACTCAGGTAGCCACACCTATTCCACTTACATTCAGTCAATCATCAGAGAGGTTTGGTGTAGATTAGCTAATTATTTTTGAGAAGCAAATCGATTTTTTCTCTCTGCCACATTTTTGTAGTATGCATTGGTAAAAGATTCACTGTTCTAGTGTTTCCTGTAATATTGTTTATAAATAACGTAACCTACTTATGAGTAGTAAGAGTTTTAAAGCAAAATTGTTACAAATCATAATTTTCATTTTTCGTTACACTGAAATGCTTAGTCTCTTTCGATACGTGAGCTCCTTGTAGAGACACTTTGAAAATTTCTGAAGATGAACTTGATGCTCACCAGTAACTGACTACATGACGAGGTTGCCTGATGCTCTAGTGAGAATTCGTAATCAGTGTGGTCCACTAGTAGCTTGCTTAAGGCTCACACTTATGTTTCATATATTCGGTCTCTCATGTTATAGAGACATGAGGTTCAACTTACACTTTCTGACAGTCACTGGTAAAATATAGTGATCAAAGTGGTTTTGAAGTCAATTGTTAGTGTTCTTGTGAATGTGTATGTGTGTGGTTATTGCTGTTGGTGTGCATAAAAGAATATATGCTATTTTAGCGCAACCTGTTCATTATATCTTACAACTCACTGTCTGTCAGATCGGGCAAGCCGAAAGTCGTATTCTCAAGACAAATGTTAAGTTTAAACAAGTAAGCAAGTAAATGGGTGAATAAAATTCACGTTACGCATACACATTTTTATTAATTCAACAGAATTAGTTCACTATGAGTGTGAGAACGTGTTTTTTCGAGAACTTAACTTCGAGTACATACATATCAGTGCAGTGTTTGAAAGTAGTTACAGGTTGACATTATACATCAATGTAGAACAAGACTGTATGCTGGAATACTGTTGTGTGATATTACTAATAACATCAGCTTTATTCTGGAGCTTATGTCTACACACGACACAGAATTCTCGGCGTAATTTCTTGCAAAATATTTATTTCTCGTATAGTATCTTATAGTAAACATTTGTCGGCAGTTTGCCGTATGACTCAACGTTGTTCCATCTAAAACAAGACTCTATCCTCTACAACATTTTCTTCTTCAAGAATCCACCAGTGGGTTGAAAATCAATTGAAAAAATTTGCGTGAATTCGTATTTTAACGACAGGAAACAAGGTCCAGGCAACAGATCATTTATTGAGAAAATCAACAGATATTTATAGATTTTTATGTACATTATTGTTAGCGTTATTGTTAGCAGAGAAGGGAAGTCTTCTGATTGGTTTTCTTCTTGCTGAATGTTATTCTGTTATCTCTTTGCAGCCGTTTCTTAGAAAGTTAAGCCATATATCTGCGAATCGTATTTGCACACATTAAGACTGCTTTGATTGGCTGGTAAGTTACTAAAGGTTAAGCTTCGTTACTGTTTTTTTCTCATGACCCCGATTTGGGATGTAAACATTGACGCAAACCGCTTTCTAGAATTTTAGCTTGCAGACAGCTCTCACCACAGTACTTCTATCTGAAGGTCACTTTAGAAGATTCAAACGAGAAGAAAGGGAGAAAATTACATAGTAGTGGTAATAATTCGCTGCATTCTAAAGCAGTACTTATGATACATTATGGAAATATGATACTTCCCTTACATATCTAGGAAGCAAAGTTGCAAACACAGACAGTCGGAACGGATACAGATGTCAAAGCCAGTTGGAATTGAAAATGTAAGATACGTCTTCATCAATCTGAAGTCAGTTTGGAAATATTCTGCACTCAGCATACGAAACAAGATTCAGATTTTCAACACCAATGTGAAGTCAGTCAGTTGTTCTCTGTGGGTCAGAGACTTGACCAACGTGTCACGAAAAAGATTTCCACCAGCCTGCTTAAGACTTTTGTCAACAGCTGCTACCTTCTGTCTCTCCATACTGAAGATGAGATGGCCAGCTGGCCAGCAAGAATCAGCAACAAGAAACTCTGCAGTGGAACACACCAACCAAGAGACTATTGCTCAACAAATCTGTAGGAGAAAATGGAGATGGATGGGGTCGTCAAATGACGTGCCACACCATGTCATCACTCGAGTGAAGTCCCAATGGGAAGCACGCGACAAGCGGGTTGGCAGTGTTTTGGTGACATACAAGAGCTCATGTGAGTTGGAGAAGGAGATGAGAGATATTTAAAAAGTCTTAAGATTGATTTCCTCCTATTCTTGTAATTATCACTTGACATTCATATTTTGCTTAGCTATTTGTATACTAATATTCTTGCACAGTTCATCGATATATTCTCCCTAGCGATCAATATTTTACAAATTTTGATAGCATTATAAGAAGACGGAGATTATCTGAAAAGTGTGATGCATTTGCGCTATACATTTCGAACAATCTGATCACACATTTACTTGTCAAGTCAATATATATGAAAAAGTTAAATTAAACAAAGTGACAAAAAAAGGATTTAAGAATAATTAACACAAACGTTTGGTAATCAAATCAAATCAATAAGGTTTATCAAGGTAGGTTAAGAGTAATAATAACTACCTTTCTATAGGAGATGTGTAGACGATATCATTTTGATATGAGACGATTATGAAGATGCGAGTCTTCTATTAGATAGACTTAACTCTGTACAGAATCATATTAGTCTTACATGCGAGGAAAAAAGTCACAACCAGCTTGTGTTTTTAGACATACGTCTGAGTCGAAGAGACAATGGCTCAGTGAGACGGTCTGTCTACAGAGAGCCCACTTGGACACAGCAATACCTTAATTTTCACAGCTTCTGTCCATTACAGTATAAGAGAGGGTTGGTGAAGTGTCTATTTAAGAGGATTAAGCGTATATTTGCACGGCTGATGTTACAGACAAAGAAAACGAAATATTGATGGATACTCTTGTTGAAAACGGATATCCTTTGAAATTTTTAAACATGTGTAGAAGTCAACTAGCCTCTAAACCTACAATCCATACTGTCTCTAAGAAAAATGTTTTGATCAAATTACGATATAATGGGAAAATAAACAGTAGGATTTTGAGACAAAGGTTGAATTCGATCATCCATAGAACCTATTATGCAGCCCAGCTTGTAATTGTCGGAAAAGCTAAAATTATGCTCCACTGGAAACCTGAAAAGTGCACAAGTGATTATGTCACACACCGCACTATTTACCAATTTTCGTGTGTGTGGTGACACATACACAGGGAGGAGTAATCGCGCCTTGCATGTGAGGGTGAGAGAGCATATCCCAAAATGGCTAGAAAAACAAATGAACTGTGAAAAATCAATAAATACAGGAGTCAGACTACCAACTTCGTCTATAGCTAAACACCTAACAGAGATGAACCATAAGACTGATGTCAACTCAGCCTTTAAGGTCATCTGTAAAAACGGTCAAGGGCGCTTATTGAAATACGTCGAGGCTATAGCCATTCATAAACTTAAGCCCCCCTTTGTGTATTCAAACACAGTTTGTTATTACTCTTAACCTATTCAAATGAACTGTCGTCAAGATTTGACAGAATAGTTCTAAAATATAATTTTTTACAATTGTCTACTTCTCACTCGGCGCCCAAATATTTTAGAACTATTCTGTCAAATCTTGACGACAGTTCATTTGAATTATTTTGCAATCGAATTAAATTAACAAAGAAACTGTGTAGTTGGAACAATCATCGTGTTTTCACTCTCCGTTGTCTGCAACAGAATGCATATCCTAAATCCGTCGTAGTCGAGTCACCTGACAACTCCCGTAGGTCGAATAAAGCAGCTCAATCTTCAGGAAGAAGACAAAGCAATAAGTTCGCCAAGGTGCTTCTACTAAACTCCAATCCTAAACACTATAATTTTGAAAATAAGTCTAATCATAAAATTCTAAATACTAGCAGTTTGAACAGACATGAAGGTGTGATGTTAGCTGATGCATAGGAAATCCTGATTAATAAATAAAAATGGATATGTATCACTAATTAATAATACTTGGTCAAAATTCTCGACTGTCCATATCTTCTTATGGAGACGTTAAGAAATGTTTTTACAACTGTTTACACACACACGCATGCACACTCTGTTTAAAGTGTTTAACAAAGGTCGACCAATATTTGTAAGTCCGAGATCAAATTTTGATCACAGCTCATGATAATAAAGGTTTTTGTATTTCCCAATGAATGAAAAACAAAACGATATTGTTTTTACTGACGTTCCGCTATTTAATACTAATAGCTTTATCAAAGTATTATTAAACCGGAATTTACAAATCTCAGCATATATATATAACAAAGAGTTAAGGGGGTCAGTAAAAACAATATCGTTTTGTTTTTCATTCATTGGGAAATACAAAAACCTTTATTATAATGAATATCATATAACCGATGCCCAAATTTTTTCAAACCGTTAGAAGTGAACTTGGTTTGGACATATATAATTTGATCACAGCTCATAAAATTTTGTTTATTATACTTGTTGAATGACTCTTAACCTACCTTGGTAATCCTTATTTGATTGGATTACCAAACGTTTGTGTTAATTATTCTTAAATCCCTTTTTTGTCACTTTGTTTAATTTAACTTTTTCATATATATTGACTTGACAAGTAAATGTGTGATCAGATTGTTCGAAATGCATAGCGCAAATACATACCATTTTTCAGATAATCTCCGTCTTCTAATAATGCTATTCAAATTTATAAAACGGACCAATTGTTTTAAATTTTACAAATTACTGATTATGTAATAACTTATTTCAAATTCATATTCACAATTTGCAAACCGGTTAGCAATTCACAGTTTTACACATTTCCAGTAGTGAAAATTCCCCGTAGTTTCCATCGGAAACCAAGTTATCCCCATCACAATAGGTTAATTGTCCAGATAGCAAAGATCCTGGACCTATCTCTGGCTTTAGATGACTATGCCTAACATGCTGAATACTATGCACAGCAACCGATGCCGAACAACAGAAAACGGTAGGTTAATACGATTGTTTATTCTTCCACTGATAACGAAACAGAATTATATGTTACTGCTAGAAAAGTCTGTAATGTGAATAAACGTTAATATGCTGTAGAATAATAATTCTGATTGTATTTCTCCCATCTTTTGTCAACCAGTATACGACTAAACAACGATAGTCTTCTCGTCTCTCGTCCGTTCGAATAAACAAACGGTTCAGTGTTCACCGACACTGACACACTACCATAAAGAGTAATCGAGAAAGCGAGCAAATTTGCATGCAAATTGCTGCTTTGATTTATAGCATGACTCAGCTCTCTGAACTGAATTCAACTGTATATATAAATTTTCGCGTATCTAAGGGAGCAGTTACATTGGGATAACAGAAAGAAGGTTAAACCTCCAATTTTCTGAACATATAATAATAATAATTTGCTTTATTCCAAAACAGTACATGCAATACAGAATGGAATTCTCAGCATCTCACAACAGTATTGCATCCAGTTAGTACATTATCAATAAATAGAATTCTATATAGATTAAGGAAATCTCAGTTCATTATGACAACAACACATTGGCATGCCGGTAGCAAAGGTAAAGCTGAACAGTGTTTGAAGGTGTTAGAAAAGTAGGTGCTATCATATTTACTGGCGTAAGCGAGAGAAAGAAACAAAGCAGCACATAACAGAAAACAAGAAACGGAGAGAAAAGGAAAAGAAAGAAAACGTTGTACCTATATGAAAGACGAGATCCAGTTGTTCTACTAACTATTTATTAAGTTATCAGTTTCACGCCTAATGCTTTCTTTATCGCACAGAACACGAGCTAAGTAGGGTATGGTTGAGTTTTTGTACTTGCTGGTGCGGGCATATGGTTTTCTATATAGGCTTCTGGTTTTGCCTGATGAGATGCAAGGGGAGTGTTGTGAGTGAAGAGGGTGTTGTGAGTTAGATAAAATGGATTTGGCCCATTTTTCACATGAGTCCATGTGCCTGTCAACCAGAATATTAACAAGCTGGTTAAGTGGCACGTTGCTTACTCCGCTAACAACCTTTAACATCCTGAGTAATAAGGTATAGTCTTTCTTCAGTAGCCCCGGGAGAAACTAAGGGGGAACAATAGAGAATAATAGGCAGAATGCGAGAGTTAACGAATTGTAGGAGTAAGGGTTGGGTTATACCAGAATGTCTTAACTTCTTGATGTAGAAAGTGAGACGGAATATTTTCTTAGAAAACGCCAAGATATGAGACGACCAGGAGAGATCAGCAGATAGAATGACGCCTAGGTATTTGATTTCCGACTTGGTTTCTATTTCAGTGCCATCTATGTTGCAAACCTCGTGAGAGCCAACCAGTTTGTTTAGGTCGGTGAAATTGACTGTTTGGCATTTGGAGGGGTTTAAGGTTAGACCGTTTTCCTTGGACCACTGGCTGATTTCTGACAGAAAGCCATTAAGTTTAGGGCAGTCACTTTTACATTTGACAGGCAAAGATGCAGTCAGTTCGTCAGCATATTTGACAAAATTAATATCTGTTCGAATAAACAAACGGTTCTTTGTTCATCGACATTGACACACTACCATAAAGAACAATCAAGGAAGCGAGCAAATTTGCATGCATGCCGAAAACCTACGTCTCAAGGGAACAAACTCATAATAGCGCTATTACCAGACATCTCCTCGATACGGATCATGAGATGGAAATCGTGAAATCCTTTAAAATTATCAATAGACAAAGGAGCTCGATCCTCCTCAAGTTTGCAGAAGCAATTTCTATCAAACGCTTGAAACTAAATTTATGTGTTCAGAAAGAAGCAGTTATTAGTCTTTCGTTGCCCTGGTAACTGAATGTCTTTATTCTTTCCTTCATTTGATTACGTAATCTTTGGCTTTAACCCCATCCCTTTGACGTAGTGTAATTTTGCCTGTCTCTTGTTTCTATGATTTGAGTTGAACTCAGTACATTGTTACCTAGTTTATTAGTCACTCAGAATCTTACACATCTCTGATCTTTATTACGTAACTCCTTTGCCATTGTATGCATACATTTATTTCGTTTAAACTTGAACTGCTTGTGTGAAAACTATATAAACGCAATTTTTTGAGCACTGTTCACTAATTGCGGAACCTTCTGTCAACTGACATCATGAAAAAATTTCCAAATATGTTAAAACTTTTCTGTACATAAACCTCATAATTTATTTAAGCTGTAAGCAGCTGATGATAAGCCAGGAAAATAAATGATGGTACTATATTATTCTGCACAAACAGCCACTGTTGTCCTTGATTTATTCAAATTCATCAAGGAGAATAAATGCATGAAGTTTCTGATCAAACCGGGTACTCCGCTAAATGATACGGTTGGCCTCGAACAAGCTGCCGCCCAGTGGTGTTGAGATCACTGAGATCTAGCTAGCAAGCAAGCACCGTGATCTGCTCAAAACATGGGCTACCAAAAGCTTTCATCTCTCTATTGCATATATTTTCTCTCATTCGGGTTGTTTTTATTGATTAATATATGACCTCTAATGGTACCGTCTACTCTTGTGTGCATTTAAAATGTTTGCAAGCTTCTCATTTACAAGTTCCTACTAAACTTGAGGAGTCACCTAATTGAGGGTGGCAATGTGTTCCAATACAGCATGAGATAACTGTTCTTCAGTTATGTCCTCGGGTCTCGAAATGTACTTCTGGACATCTTACAGTTGACTTTCAACTAGATATCGTGGATTTCTTGAAGGAAAGATACAAAGAAGATATGTGTCATAATGGAATGGCTTGTGTATCACCTCAGAGACCGTTGTGTCACAGGATATACTACTGTCAGTTAGTATTTTACTTGAAGATATTGTACGGAGGGAAAATGCCATGCAATAGTCTCCTCTGAAAATTCTGTACATTTTATAAATACTGTCTAGAATAAAGATGTTATTATTATTAGTGGTATGCAACGACTCATCCCAATCTATCAGTACTCTACTGTTTTATGCAAACTTGTTTCTAATCCCTACAAACTAACTAATATTGAATTCCGTAATTATTCTCACTCTGTCCAATTTGCATTGACTAAAAGTCTGTTGCTAACTGCTAATAATTGACTGTCTAGACTCATGTAATCAATTATTCTCACTTCTTCTCTACCCCAAAACTAATATTTTTTACCGACCCTAGATTGGTATGGTTTTAATGTAAAACTACATATGCATATTTTCAAAAAAATGGTTACAGAACAAAGAATAATCTTTTCGATAACACCTTCATCAGGCTATACAGTTATATATACAGTATACTGAATGAAAGAATTAGTGTTATGAACAACATTAATGCTGTTTAAATGACATCGAATTAATAATATCAACAGATTACAGTTCAATAGCAGGCCAGTTGCCATCACTTCCCCGTTTCTAAAGCTTATGGAAAAACTAGTACTTCTTAAACTTGAACCCTCCCTTAAAAGCTTTGAAGACCCCAAACAATTTGCCTATAGACAGGAGAGGAGAACTTTAGACGCTGCAGCCGTCTTACACAATAGTATCGTCTCATCATTAGATAAAGGCGCCAAATACGTACGCTGCACGTTTCTCGACTTCACTTCTGCTTTCGACTCTGTGCCTAGATGTCTCTTGCTAAATAAGCTCTCGATGATACAAACTGGGTCCTGGGTCACTAACTGGTTGAATTCCTACTTCTCTAACAGAATGCAGTACACCGTATACAAAGGTGAATCATCCTCTGCTGTGCTCACTGAAGCCGGAGTCCCCCAAGGCGCTGTACTCTCCCCACTTCTCTTTTCTTTCTCTCTACATGACTAACCATCTTCAAATGATATTAATTTTGTCAAATATACTGACGACCTGACAGTATCTTTGCCTGTAAAGTGTCAAAGTGACTCCTCTAAACTAAATGGCTTTCTGTCAGAAATCAGCCAGTGGTCCAAGGAAAACGGTCTTACCCTAAACCCCTCCAAATGACAAACATTCAATTTTACCTTTGGGCATAAGTCCAATCTAAACAAACTGGCTGGCTCTCACGAGGTGTGCAACATAGATGGCACTGAAATAGAAACCAAGTCGGAAATCAAATACCTAGGCGTCATTCTATCTGCTGATCTCTCCTGGTCGTCTCATATCTTGGCGTTTTCTAAGAAAATATTCCGTCTCACTTTCTACATCAAGAAGTTAAGACATTCTGGTATAACCCAACCCTTACTCCTACAATTCGTTAACTCTCGCATTCTGCCTATTATTCTCTATTGTTCCCCCTTAGTTTCTCCCGGGGCTACTGAAGAAAGACTATACCTTATTACTCAGGATGTTAAAGGTTGTTAGCGGGAGTAAGCAACGTGCCACTTAACCAGCTTGTTAATATTCTGGTTGACAGGCACATGGACTCATGTGAAAAATGGGCCAAATCCATTTTATCTAACTCACAACACCCTCTTCACTCACAACACTCCCCTTGCATCTCATCAGGCAAAACCAGAAGCCTATATAGAAAACCATATGCCCGCACCAGCAAGTACAAAAACTCAACCATACCCTACTTAGCTCGTGTTCTGTGCGATAAAGAAAGCATTAGGCGTGAAACTGATAACTTAATAAATAGTTAGTAGAACAACTGGATCTCGTCTTTCATATAGGTACAACGTTTTCTTTCTTTTCCTTTTCTCTCCGTTTCTTGTTTTCTGTTATGTGCTGCTTTGTTTCTTTCTCTCGCTTACGCCAGTAAATATGATAGCACCTACTTTTCTAACACCTTCAAACACTGTTCAGCTTTACCTTTGCTACCGGCATGCCAATATCTTGTTATAAGAAAAAGACACAAACAGCGAAGAAAATTTTCTCTTCGACGATTCATTTTCATGAGCTGTACAATCGTAATTATATTTAACAAAGAAATCTTTAGACCAATCAGATACTGGTCAATTTTGTCCTTGGAAAATTGTGTTACATAATTTAAGGTGTAAGAAGGGATGACTAATTGTAAGTTAGAAAGGAGACAGAAGTTGGCATGACGTAATAAGTGTGAGATAATGAATAATCAATAATCTCGTGTGAAATGGACAGGAACTAGTGGAAAGGCTATAAAGTGTTTTTGTATAAAATATGTCTGAAAAAGCAGTGTTATTAATAAACAGTAATAGAGTGGTAATAAAATGTGGATGATGGGAATAATAATGATAATAAAAGTATTAATAAAAATAATAATAATAATAGTGAACTTACATAATAAAGGAAAGAAGCAAAATTGTGGTGAGAACTTTACTCTGGCCATGGTAAGGCGAAAGAATGTATGTATCGCTTTTGGATGCAGAGATTCGAGATCTGAAACTGGACCTCTGCATCCAAAAGCGATACATACATTCTTTCGCCTTACCATGGCCAGAGTAAAGTTCTCACCACAATTTTGCTTCTTTCCTTTATTATGTAAGTTCACTATTATTATTTTATTTTATTAATAATTTTATTATCATTATTGTTCCCATCATCCACATTTTATTACCACTCTATTACTGTTTATTAATAACATCGCTTTTCATACATATTTTATACAAAAACACTTTATAGCCTTTCCACTAGTTCCTGTCCATTTCACACGACCTTATTGATTATTCATTATCTCACACTTATTACGTCATGCCAACTTCTGTCTCCTTTCTAACTTACAATTAGTCATCCCTTCTTACACCTTAAATTATGTAATACAATTTTCCAAGGACAAAATTGACCAGTATCTGATTGGTCTAAAGATTTCTTTGTTAATTATAATTACGATTGTACAGCTCATGAAAATGAATCGTCGAAGAGAAAATTTTCTTCGCTGTTTGTGCCTTTTTTCTTATGACTCAATATGGGAATATTTCGTTCAGTATATAGTTGTCATAATGAACTGAGATTTCCTTAATCTATATCGAATTCTATTTACTGATAATGTACTAAATGGATGCAGTAGTGTAGTAAAAATGCTGAGAATTCCATTCTGTATCACAAGTACTATTTTGGAATAAAGCAAAATATTATTATTATTATCAGCATAACAATAAACTGATTATCAGACAGGCGAATTGGGAGAAACGATAATACAAATTCATGAATTTATAGTCCCCCCTGAAAGCCGACCAGGGCAGTAGTAGTGGCTGAACTTGCTTCTGCTGCACACAAAACACTGGTAGTTTCACGCGAATTGCGATAGCCTCTGCTGTTTGGAGCATGCAGTATTTCGAAGTTTTTGACGATTTATTTGTTACCCGGCAGATGACAGAGGAGGATTCTTTAATGCTGGCTTTGTGGCCGGTTTGAACCAGGTTGCCTAGTATCGAACTGTTAATGGATTTTACTACAACTTTACTTAGCCATAATTGAAAATGCTCTCGAGCACAAAAAATCTAATTCCCAGATCAACGACCAATATAACTCGCTCCATGACGAGCGCAGTTCAATTGGTGGATACAATTTGAAGTGGCTAGTCTCGATACTTCATCTTTCAATCTAGGAATCACCATCGGTCGTGTAAAAAATATGACGTGATGATGAAGTTTATCGAAAAGAGGATTCTTTTTTCAGTAATCATTCTTGTAATAAATTTAATAGGCATTTTTAATCAGTTAACATATGTATATGTTAGTGTAGATTGGTTTATAAAGAACTAGTTGAAAAGGAATATATTTGTTCGGATGACTTAGTGTTGTATTTGTGTTCTATAAGTTGGATGGTTTAGTGGTAAAGCTTTCTTTGTCTTTCTAGACAAGATCTCCAGTGCATACTTCGATTGGAAAAGAACTTTTGGAATACTCAAGAAGTTTATGAATCCCCTCTCCTGGTAACCTGTCGGTTGATCAGTTGTTTCCGGTTATTTTCTCACCTTATCGTCCATTTGTATTGGTACAAATTATTGATTTATAAATATTATCTATTTCAATGCGTCTGCTAACTTTAGATTACAGTTATCAGATTTCATGACGAACCAACATCAGTTAGAGAATCACTTAGGACCATGGAGCACCAACAGACGTTTGATCCTAGTCTGGGACTGTTTAGAAGTTTGCATTTATGACTCCGCCAAAGGATCGAATATAGAACTTTCAAGTTACGTGGCCAGGCCACTTTGGGGGAAATCCACCTATCTGTGAATTGTATATTTGCTAAACCGTGATATAAGGCTTGTGATATTTTTTTTATTTTTTTTATTTTGATTTACAGCTTGATTCCACACCGTATTTTCAGTACAAGTATGGAATTTTCAGCATGGATATCGGTAGCCCAAATTTACAGGCCGGCCATAGATATCGGGTGTGTGCCGGCAGGGGATCGAACCCCGGACCATGTGCATGGTCGGCGACAGTCCTAACCACTGTGCCACCGACGCACATGTGGCATGTGATCTGCGCCCGCCAAGTGTAAGGTGATGCTACAAGACTGGACTACATCGAACCCTAGTTTAGAAATAGGGAGTGAAGTGGAAGAGCGTGTTGACCACTTCACCTATTTGGGAAGTTGCATCAACCTGCGCCAACGGGTTGATCGCTGATGAAATCTCAGCACGGATACAGAAGGGTAGTTTCGCATATACCAGTTTACGTCGTCTCTGACGTAGACGTGATAATCGGCTGACTATTGATCAAAGGGCATGTGCACTTCTCATCAGTCCGTGCCGTCCTCCTTTGTGGTTGTTAGACATGGCCACTGAGAGTGGAGGACATGAGAAGCCTGGCTATCTGATAGATGCCTGCGTTCTATCTCCCGTGTGAAATGGTTTAACAGGGTGAGCAATATTGAAACTAGGCATCGGTCGAGTGTAAGGTAAGGAGGGGAAATCAATCGATGAGGTTGTCAAATCACATCAATTGAAATGGTCAGGATATGTGTTACATATGATGACCAGCCATCGCCTTCCTATACGGGCAATGTTAGCTGACATAGGATGGATCAGGTTGGAAAAGAGATAGTACGTGTTGGTCAAGCCAAAACACAGGAACAGTCAGCGAAATCCACAACGGCTAGTTTAAGCCAGCCATGTAGGAAGGTGTAGACTTCTTGATTGGGGCCCCCGAAGCGGTAGAAACCAATGAAGGCTGGAGAGAATTGGTGATATGGCTCAAAATCGCTCTCAGTGTCGCAGATGAATCCAATCCTTCTGACTTATAATATTTAATAAAACTATATTGTTCTTCTGTATTACAATTCTTTTGGCCTCATATCTCTGTTACTATCTCGGTTTTGAATCTGTTTTTACTTGCTTCTCTTGATTTCTGTGCTAAGCGAAGTGTGGCAACTCGAACTGCTGCACGTCGGTGCAAAGTTCCACGTTGAAACCAATAACGCTTCCAACCCTCCCATGAATCAGCAACCAATTCACTTTGCCGCAGTGAACTCTATTGGCTACAGCCTCTCAATACAACTTGACAACGACAGTTCAGTAGCTGCTGGATCATTAATTTATGATTTAAGCGGCCATTTCGTCACCAGACTTGGCCTCGCAACCCGAAATGTCACAAATTTGATTCCTAATGGATTCTTAGGCACTCACTGGTAAAGGCGTCCAAATTGAGGTGAAAACCCTGTAAAGTAAACCCTAGTTTCATGACAAAATCCACAATAAAACTAATCGAAATCCCTACGAAATCTCCTCATAATCTAAATGCTTAAGTGAGAAAAAAAACAACGACACTGACAGACAAAAAGAATCATTATTCTTCATTAAATAGTTATGTGATATAATTTACAATGATATGACTTGTAACGAGTGAACAACTAAAGAAAAAATATATAATGAAACCAAATAATGATAATGTTTAATTGTTTTAATGAGGTAGACATACGTATAAATTATTAATGAAGTTAACAGATGTATTATTTTCCCCATATAATTACTTCCTACTTATGTCTCTTAGTAAGTAGTATAAATTTCAAAGCGAAATTTGTGTCCACATAAACTGAATTCACTGAGATATATATGTATATGAATAAATGTGCGATTAAAATTATAGTATACGTAAGTGTACATGTGGACATATGTGCGTGTGTACAAAACAACTGGACTTAGATAATTGACTGATCAATAAATCGATATAATCAAACAACAAAAACAGTAATAATGACGACATCAATAATGCGTGAAAATAAACAGTAACCCTAATATATATGTATATATGAGTTTTACAGAATAATATAAACGTGTTCGGGTTTGCATATACTTCACTCAATAAGCACCCTGTATATTTATCATTTCAATATTCTTCTTTATTATCTGTGAAAATATACCTCCAGGGTATCCCTTCATTCAGTACGTCAATACTTATATTTCAGTCGGCATAAGGATTTATCGGTAACTGATGTGAGTATGAATTGACGTCATATTGATTTTGTGAGGCAGGTTCATTGACCCTTTTACTCTGTTCCACTTTTCGTTTTCTTTTACGTTCACGACGTTTAACTTTACGTGAATTTTGTCTTTGTAGTTGGTGAATTTCTTTGAGATAGGTGTTCTGTGCGTCATTCGACGTTTTCACGTGTGTATTTCTCTCAAGATTCGTTCTATATGAAGCATTTTGATAGGTAGAGCGACCTGGTTTGTGAAAATTGTCACTGTCCTCATCAATATCATTATTACTGTCATCATCATAGGGACTCTGTGTAATCAGCGTTTTAGGTTGACGATGGTAGGGACTATTGACACTGCCTTGGGAATTACTCCGAGCATCATAGTTAGACAGTGAAGACGCTGAGTGCTTCTTATTTGACTTCGCTGGTCTATACAAATTATTATTATTGCTATTATCGTGCAAATTCATCCTGCTATCAGCATTTTCATAACTGGGTGAATCTGACAACTCCGATGGAGCTGAACGCAAGATTTTCAGTGTTCTCCCTGGATGATTATACTGGATAGCTTGTGGTTGAACAGCAACCGAAAGACTGGCTTGATTTTTATTACACAGATGTGCCACGGGTTCTTTACGGATTGCATTCAACGACTGTCGAAATTCAGCTGATTCTCTATTCCACAGACCCAAGAATGTGACCTAAAATAGATGGGAAAATATCATAGAATATTAAAATGATGCTTTTGAAATTTCTAAAGATTACTGAGAGAGATGAAACTGGTAAAATTCTGGATTTTGAAATAATACAGAAGATTTGTAGCTCATTTAGGTGATTCTGGTTTAGTTGGAGTCTCTGGGGCTAGCTGATTTAACTGAGAAACCTTCGTTGCCCTGCTGGACAAAACCTTTAATGCAATTCTAAGTACTTAACGTTAGTATTTCATACTAGAAGGACACTGGAAGCTTAGCAGTTAAACCAACCAGCTCAGCGAGTTCAATCAAGTTGAAAAAAACTGGAGTGGTGAGGATTTTTGGTTAATTTTACTGAAGATTTCATCACGATTCACCATAGATTAGAGAATCACTGGAATCCAGAGAGATTACTGGATAGCTGCTTCGTCCTTGTCTGGGACTCCTCATCAGTGAATGCCCAGCAGGAAATAAAGACCAGGATTTTCACGTCACGAGGCAAAAGTCGTTTACCATTCAGCCATTTGGGCTGGAACTTAAGTTTTCAGTGTCTACTGAATGGATACTCTTAAGTTGGGATAGGAGGTTGTAGCCAGTGAGATCCAGCATGTCAAGGTTAAGTGGATACTCATCTATGGCAGGAAGCAAGACAAGGAGCACCAACACGGATGTTCCGTTCCACCAGTTCGAGACTCTCCTTAATTCTGAATGTACCACCCCGTTAGAAATCAAACTCGGGACATCCAAGTTATGAGGCGAGTCCGATGTCCAGTCAGGCCCTCTTTGAAGAATCTCAAACTAGACGGAAGTAAATGTCTAGCGCCCTCTGCCTCTAAATGAATATCCAACTGATAGCCATTCCTGACGAAGCCTATGCCATCTTTATATGCACACATATTTTTCTTGACCTCCAAGTTATGTAGTGTCTCGTAATAGATAACTGAAGACCAGCGTCAGCTAACCAAAGTTTCAGAGTTCTCTAAAATCACGGACAATGCTTGTGTAACACTGATCATAAAGTAATTTTTTGGAGACCCAAATATACTTACACCAAACAAGGTGACAGTTCAGGACGCCACCGGGAAGCCACGTGGAGCGTGATGGATGCTTTCAACAAGTTGGCTCATATCTCCGAAACGATACAGCATATCTGTTAGACAGAATTCAGTCAATTGTGAGAAATGGATGACTTAAGAATGACTGAAATATTTACTACTCCACATATAACTGAGTAACTTTCATACAGATACACCTTCAATAAAACTGTCGTATTGTAAGGGATTGTCCAACAAAGGGCTGCTAAGAGAATAATGAAATCACTCGAAGTAATTATACCTCACATATTAACAAGGTCTCCTCATTACATGGCGTTGTAAAGCACAAAAATTCCACCAGAAATGAAGGCGAAACCAACGTCATCTGTAAGACAAGTTGCATCAACACTGGCAATAGCGGACATCCTCTACACTCTTATATACGTGATCATATACTAGCAGCCATAAGACTTGACAGACGTTCGCTCAAATCAACTGACTCGAAGAACTGTGGGCAGATATAAACATTCCGAAAACGGGGACATCAAAGAGTCCCTAAAGATGTGGTATTCAAATCGATTTGCAGCTAGTCGCCGTGTAAGTATAAGTCACATTTATCAATCAATAAATAGTAGGTCACACGAATGAAGGCCAAATATTAGCTCAACGAAAGGATCAGTATCAATACAGTTGGGCTCAATCAGGTGTAAATGTATGACAGCAATCTAACACAAAAAGAATTATCAGACCTCATTTCATACCGACGTTATTGTTGATGAAGATGTCGAGAAGGGCAAAGGAAAGTTTTGCATCCAGATCAGAAAATCTCAACAAATCGAAAAACATTCACCTGGACTACAAATCTTTTTTTCACTATTTCAAATGATAACACAAATCCCTTCATGAAATTGGGCTTTTATACCCCTTTCTTAGGAGATTGAGAATCAAACTTCCGAGTGTAGTTACTTTGTGAGTAGACCAAAGAAACAAATCACCTATTCTCATCCGACTTCAAAATCAATCTATCTGTCTGTCTGTTTTCGACATAGAACTTTGCACATATGTGCGACAGTTCAAGCCGCCACACTTCCTCCATGTAACACACAAAGAAAGAGAAGAAAGTAAAAAGAAATGCATAATATAGACAGTAAACAGAGGTGAGAGACAAAGGAATAGTAATAAAGAAGAACAAAACAGTTTAATTGGAAATCATAAGTCACAAGGAGTGGAGGCATCTGCGCCCCTTTGAGAACGATTTTGAGCCATGTCACCAATTGTTTCCAACCATTGGTTTTTACCGTCCCGAGGACCCCAACCAGGAAGTCTACACCTTCCTACGTGGCTTAGATTAACTGTTGTAGATTTCACTGACTAGTACCATGTTTTCGTTTGACCGCCGCTAGCTCTTTTCCAGTCTGACCCTATGTCAGCCAACATTGCCCGTTGAGGAAGGCGATGACTAGGCACACGTGACACATGTCCTAACCATCTCAGTCAATGTAGCTTCACACCGTCTTCGATTGATTTCCCCTCCTTACCTAGAACTCGACGCCTAACCTCAACATTGCGCACCTTATTATACCAATTCACACGGGAGATAGAACGCAGACACCTATGATCAAAGACAGCTAATCTTTTCATGTCTTCCGCTCTCAATGGCCAGGTGACACTCACAGCCATAAAGGAGGACGGAGCGGACTGATGAGCAGTACACCCACCCTTTGATTGATACCCGGATATCGCGTCTACGCCAGAGACGATGTAAACTGGCATATGCGAAACTAGCCCTCTGTAACGGTGCTGAGATTTCGTCAGAGATCAACCCGTTGAGGCTGATGGTACTTACCAAGTAAGTGAAGTGGTCAACGTGTTCTACCACTACGCTTCCTATTTCTAATCTAGGAGTCGGTGTAGTCCAATCCTGTAACATCATCTTGCATTTGGTGGGAGCGAATGGCATGCCAAACAACATTCGTAGATTGCAGCTCAAGGTGTTCAGAAGACTCTGCATTTTGTCAGCGTCCTCGCCTAGAAGGACTATATCGTCCGCATATTCTAAGTCAACGAGATTATTCCCTGGTAGCAAGTCAATCCCTCAGTCGCTGAAGTGAGTTAGGGTGAATAGAAATGGGGATAATGGGCATCCTTGACTGACTCCACTAGTCGTCACCACTTCAGATGACAACTCACCGTAAGCCCTCACCTGGCTGGCTGCATGAGTACGAGTAGAGTGCCTGAATCAGTGCAATGTATTTTTTTTCGGCATTCCCTTCACAGCCAAGCATCGCCAGAGAACCTCTCAGTCGACAGGATCGAATACCGCCATTAGGTCAAGAAATATAATGATTGTTGAACGCCGGTAGGAATGCTTATGTTCTAGAATCTGTCGGGGAGTGAAGATATGATCAATACACCCTCTTCCTGGCTTAAAACTTGCCTAGCTTTCTCGTGTTAGTGCCTCCCGAGACCCTCTTAGTCCACGCATGATTATTGAGCCTAGGACTTTAGATACTATATTAGTCAAGCTAATCCCTCTGTGATTATCGCAGGAAGACTTGTCTCCCTTCTTGTATATCGGGATGATCAGTGACTTACACCAACCTGATGGAACTTCCGCTGATTCCCAGACGCTGCCTAGAAACTCGAAATCAATCACTGAGAACAGTAGTGAATAAAATTATTATAACCTGTGAGGAGAGAATTGAGTAGAGTTCAGTCTCTAATCATGGCAAAAGTGATACCAATCAGTTTTATGATAGATTTCAAAACGAATCCACATCATTTAGAAGGCCAGTAAAAACCATAGGGCACTGGGCAGTTGTTTCGTTTTAGTTCACTATTATTTAACAGTGAGTACTATCACTACGAGTTAAACCATATCCCGAAGGTTATTAACCGAGTCCGTCGAAGATTCACTCACCATGGTGAGTCATACTAATACCCATAATTTCCATCTTCCGCCAATCTGTGATGCAGTGCCACAACATCCTAATGCCCAACGGGTAATATCTGTGGGGAAGCGCAACTAATCAATAAATACATACAGTCAGAACTTCGCAACCATACATAGATGACGCGTCAAATGAATGAAAATATGTTCGGAAATACCAAAAAAGGAAAATCGAATTCACTAACAGACGCACACACATACACACACACAAACATGATGATGCATGCACACTCTCATAGACGTCACTTGCCAAATTCTTTATTACAGACAAAGACGAAGAAGTAAAAGAGAAAAGTAAGTAAGCTTCATTCTTCTTGTGAATCAATCCTGAAGCAGAGAATACTCTTTCAATAACAGGTGTCTATACTGGTATTACTATTATTATTATTGTTATTATTATTATTGTTATTGTCAATTTATTCATTCCGGTTTGATTTTTCGGCAGAATAACCTTTCCTGCTTACACTAGTTATACATTTTTTTTTTGAAAACCATCCATCTAACCTACTGTTTTTTTGTCTGCAAAGTCAATTTAATTTCACCTGTTTGACTTATCATAAAATCCACGTTTACTTTACTCCACCCCACTCCACTCCACTCCACTTCCGTCTATCTCAACTGTAACTGCATACCTACTGACCCACCAACCCATCCACCGCACACATCGACTGACATTCTTCTCTAATACTTTAGCTTAAATTCAAAACAGAGATAGTGGTGTATAAAGAGGAAAGGCGAAAAAGCGAAGTACACTCTATAATGGAAATGCCAACATGGTTTGTGTATCCCCAGATTTGTATGTTCGTGTGTGTGTGTGTGTGACTGATTGTAAGTATGTATGCATTTACGTATGCATGAATAGTACTCTTACATCAAAGGGATAAACAAATAAATTCGAGTGAAATAAATCATCGATTATAAGTTTGATATTTCAGGAATTGTTGAATCTTATGAAGATATTGTTGCTTTAACTCTTTCACTATCTGTGTGGACAAAAATTCAATACGTGGGGTTTTTTAAACTAGTACAGTTAGAGAAAGAAAAGTACTTTTAATCTATATTGTTTCATGGGGAAACAGGGCGTCAATCCTTCCCCCCACGTTCACACATAAATCCCTTCTCGTCCTCCTCCACGATCGTTGGAAAAACTAGACCGTCTGATGATCGGAACTAAACTACTATATTAAATTGTAATTACTTGCCCGGACATCGTCGAAGCATCTGCACAAGAAGCCAACAGACATGTCAACCTGAGACCGAGCACTTCGTTCTAGTCAATCGACGGGAAAATCTAAAATTCAGTTAAATAATTAATATGACCTGTTGCAAAAGAGGTGGCTGGATCTTGTGACCCAAGTGGACTAGTGGATAACGCTTTGGCTGGCGTTTGAAACTATGGGCACTGGGTTCGAGTCTCGGTGGCGGGAACATCATCACTGACTCACTGGGGAATGCAGGTACATCCAGCTAACTGACGAGTCCTAAATAGAACGAAATGCGCGTTGTCCTGGATTCCACATAGCTAGTCACCATCCACCAATTAAATTATAATTAGACTATTGATTGACTGAGAAGAATAGTTGTATTCCACTCACTTGCATCGACCAGTAGTGTAAGTCAACTAACCGGATTGAAATGATCTATACCCCGGACGACCGTCCAGGGTAGACCTCATCAGTGGTTCACACGTGAACTATACGTGTCTCTGAATGCGGTCCCAATGGCTTAATGGTCTACGAGCTCGGTGGTCTTGTAACTGAAAGGTCCAGAGTTCTAACGCTGGTGGTGGGTGTGTAGTGATGAAGAGTCCCAAACTAGGACGAAACAGCTGTCTGGCAGTACTCCCAGGTTTTCCAATGGTTCCCCAACTGATGTCAGCTCATGAGGAAATTCTTCAACTAGTTATCAAACACTTTATCGACCGATGTCAAGTTTTGGTTTGACCAGCCCTAATTATTATCTTACTTAATCTCATGTTAGTTAACATTTCTTGAAGGGGAAGGAGATGGCTCAGCATCCGTAACACGTATCCTAGTCATCTCAGTCGACGTAGCTTTACAGTTTCATCCACTGAATTCCCTTTCATACCTAGCACTACACATCTAACCTCAATATAACTTAATATCGGAGAGGAAATATAATCATCTCTAGTCAAAGATAGCAAACCTCTCCACATTGTCCACTTACAATGGCCATATGTCGTAGCTATAACGATAGTGTCATAGATTGGATTTAGTTCTCTTATTGCGATCAACTTTGCAAGTATCAATCGATGTAATTTTTATCTAAAGCTATGATAGGATTTCATAAGTGTGGGCTATTATCTAAGTGTAAGAATAAAAGGTTCGCAATCGCTATGCTATTCCGAAAATAGAGTGAACACTGGAGATTGAAATATTGTAGCAGAGACTTGAAAATAACAGAATCCAACCTCTCTCCCCCCCCCACTGTGCACGAATTCATTCAGTCATCATGAGATACTGACGGTGTGAGATCAGAATTTATAAATGTTGAATGATAATCAGATCCCTGAGGAATACCGACTTCTTAACAAGCGAAGAAAATTATCTCATTTAATAAAGATAAATTGCACTGATTTGTTAACAGTTGCCACACAGATACATAGACGCGCGCAGCTGACAAGTGCACACCGGGACGAGACACACCTATTGAATTCCTATTTTAGTCACTGTCAGCCAAATAACGCCAATGTCAGCCATTAAAGCATTGCTGAAGCGTCTATACTAGAAACAGAGAAAATAGTAATCCCAACATATGACGGCTTATATCCATTGCATAAGACGTAGCTCTCATATCTCAGTAGCCTATCGGATATCTCCTTGATGTCTGAAACGATGAATGCTGTGTTCCAACCTCATTGGGGACACTATCAGTCATTCGGGATGCAATATATTCAGTGAAGAGCTTCAAATAGGATGAAACGACCATCCTAGATGCCATTCTCAGTCATTATCAAACACATTTCACACATAAACATATTATTCGGAACATTATACATTAAAACTACTTCTTTGTTTGAAGTAACCTAGTGGACGATGACTTGCAGTGGAATCCAGGATGTGAGTTTCGTCCTATTTGAGACTCGTCATTTACCTGGATGTACCTGCATTCCCCAGTGAGTAATGGTATTCTCAATGGAACTCAAACGCAATATCCATAGTGGATAACACTTCGATGCTTGAAACTATGGGTTCGAGTTTCAGTGGTAATACCTTCACTCAGTGGGGAATGCAGATACATCTAGAGGATGAGTCCCAAATAGGATGAAATGCGCATCCTGGATTCCACTGGTAGTCACCGTCCACACGTTTACTTCAAGCCAAATAATCAAATAACGTTGAAACATCTGCACAAGAAATCGACAGATCAACCTGAAGTCGAGCATTCCGATCCAATCAATCAACAGGAAAGTCTCTATCGAATTAAACTCGTATTTCTTTGATCGGTTGGAGGATTTCATTATGACCTGAAATCAATTAGAGAACCAATGGAAAACCAACTGATAGTAGTGCCAGCCAGCTGCTTCGTCCAACTACTTTAGGACTCTTCAGTAGCACGCCCTACTCGTCGCAAGGGTTCGAACCCAGGACCTTCTGGTTACAAGGCGAGTTCCTGAACCATGCAGCTGTTGGGACCCGATCCAGTGGCCCATGAATTCTAATTTCTGCCAACTCATGTCAACTCATAATGAAATCCCCTAACCAACCAAACAGAATCCCTACAAAGCCAATAATTATTTCTTTGTTTATTTTTAAGTTTCACAATGAATTCAACTCACGCAAATCACATTCACACCTTCACAAACTTGAACTCTCTTTCTTTTTCACATCAAAGTTATCACTTGAAATCAGTCCCACATCAATTATTGAATTCATTTTAATAACTATTAATAATAATAATAATGATAACAGCGGAAGCAATTCATTTTTATCAAGTTTCAAGTTTTTATTGATCAAGGTATACATCTGTGTGTAAAGTGCTCCCCTGTGGAGGGGTTAAATCTCAGTAGGGGAGGGAAAGAGAGTAGTAGTAGAAATAACAGGACAATAGCTTGTTCCACCCTTCCCCTAACTCTAAGATGTTTATGGCTGTGCGTCTGTGCATCTATTCATGTGTGCTTACATACGTAGGCAGAGGTAAAGGGTTATTTAAAGATAGGGAAAGAAATTTTAAAAAAACCTAATGACAACAGAGAGAACTCATAATTTATGCAAAAAAATATTAAGGATTGTCTAAAAAACTATAATTATCACATTGATTATGCATACATAGATACTACATGTATGTGAAGTCTTGTACTTTGTGGTGTGTGGTTATTTGACTTTCATAAACATTCAGCTTGTGGAGATTTCGCTTGATTTTATCAAAGATGGATTTCGTTGGCAATAAAAGTGGCCAAGAGGTCAGTTGAAGAATCACACTGAAAAATAGGAAACTATTGGACTACTCTTCGGGTATTTTTTGGGATCCAAGAAGTGTGATTCGTCCTATTTTTGACTTGTCAGAAGGAGTCACTAATGTCAAATGTTTGGTTCTTGGTATTGACGCTGATTGTTAGCTTTTACGATGATAAGTAATTTAGAAAAAAAGCTCAGCAATTACACTGCACGTATTCCTGAACTTACACATAGGACGAAGCTACCCATTGAAGAAATTATTTTAGGAATTCAGTTATGCCTCACATGTAATATCTTTATATTCCAAGGCAAAATATACAGAGAAATAGAAGGTGTAGCAATGGGATCACCAATATCCTCTATGGTAGCGGATATATTTATGGACAGCTGGGAAAATATTGCTCTAAATACCTTTAATCCTACTCCAAAAATATGGTGAAGATATGTGGATGATACCTTCGCAGTGTTAAAAACAGAACATATCTCTAGCTTCTTGACACATATAAACTCACTAATGGAGGGAATAAAACCCACATTTCAATCGGAAAATGAACAAGGATAATTAGCTATGTTAGATTGTAAAATAAAACGAATAGAAGAAGGTAAACTACACACTAGTGTTTATAAAAAACCAAAGCATTTTAATAGATATTTAGACTTTAATTCATCTCATCCTCTAACTGTTAAGGCAGGCTTAGTTAAGTGTTTAACAAACCGAGCAATGGCACTAAGTAGCACAAAAAAAGACCAAAGGATGAAAGAAAAAAGATAGAAGAGGCGTTGGTTCTAAATAACTATCCTCTAAAATTCATTAGGAAAATTGAAAAACGCCAAAAGAACAATAAAAAGAATTGTGAAACTGGTAATAATAACATAAATAAGAGAGAATATAAGTCATCTACAGTTATACCATATAAAGAGGGGACATCTGAGACCCTACGTAGGATTCTGAATGTA
>OX235273.1:5094816-5150843 GCA_944472155.2 Trichobilharzia szidati
TACTGGCTTAGCAGAGTAAAGAGGTGCGCCGGGTCGGGATAGTACCCCTGACCACCTGCGTGTTAGGCTAGCATCCTACCGATGTGCCACCGACGCACAACTTTTTATTAGAGTCAGTTATTTTGTGTATGTATATGTGTGCGTAAATATTACTAAGATATGTAAATTCTCAAAAGAATAGACACGGAACAAAGAGTACTCTTTTCGATAAATTCATCATCAGGTTCTATAATTATATATACATTATAATGAATAAATGAATGAATTAGTCTTATGAACGACATTAATGTTTAAATAACATCAAATCAATAATGTTGATAAATTACAGCTGAACAGCATCAACATAAAATAAACTGAATGTCAGAAGAATAAGGATAAGCTAATAGCATAAATTCATGAGTTTATAGTCTTTACTGAGGGCCAGGGCAGTAGTAGGGGTGGACTTGTTTCTCTGGACACAGAGCGCTGGTTGTTTGAGGCGAATTGCAATAGCCTCCGCTGTTTGAAGCATGCGGTGCTTCGACGATTTTGGTAGTTTGTTGGGCACTCGGTATGTTATAGAGAAGGATTCTTCTACTCTGGCTTTGTGACCGGTTTGTACCAGATGGTCTAATATAGAGCTGTTAATAGTTTTAACTACACGTTTACTTAGCCATAGTGGGATATGTTCTCGAGCACGAAAAATCGAGTTCCTGGAGCAACGGCCAACATAACTCGCTCCACAAGCGCAGTTGAATTGATAAATACAATTTGAAGTGGCTGGTCTAGGTACTTCATCTTTCAGTCGAGGTAGCACCATCGGTTTTGTAGAGAATAAGATATGTAATTCGCCAGCATTAAAAGTTCTTTGAACTGATTTTCTTAATTTCTTTGTAATTATCTCACTTGGTATATCGCCCATGAATTGCAGTCGTATATAAAGTGGCTTCCTGTTTAAAGCAACAGTGCTCACAATTAATGTTATCCACATTTTTTCCATCTTTTTTTCTCGTCCAAAAAGTTACATCCTCCAAAATTCTACCATCTAATCAAAATGGCACTTGTCCTCAAGTCGATACAAAAGACAAGAATAATCTGATAAAAGCTGTTAAAGATTCAAAATACATGGGAAAATATCTTTCAAATGGTGAGCTGAATAAAGATTTCGTTGAAGGCCGACTCAATGCTGTAAAGAAGCGAACATCAGCATTACAAGGAGAGAACAACAATAATACCTTGGGACATCAAGTAGAAAAACGTCAACTGACGCCTGGAAGGCATAACAGTGAATATCGTAATGAATATAAAAAGTGTACAATGGATTATTCTACACCGAAAAAGGAGACAGGAATTCTGAGTAAATCAAAGGTAAGTTATCATGGAAAATCTGTGGACGAACTGAGATGTAGTCATTAATATCTGAGGTAGGATAGACTATGCTGCATGGGATAATTTATATTCTAGTAGGCCTTTCATTCCAACAGAATGATGGACATATGAATTCAATACTTTGATAACTCATCAGGGTTTAACCAGTGTTATGTAGTGTTGGTGGCTCAGTAATTGAACGCTCAAAGACAGTACAGGCGACTCGGGTTTTATTCGCAGCTGATACACTCCTAAACCTCGGTAAAGAGATAAAGTCAGGCAAAAGGCTAGCAAACTCACCCCATAAAAACGAAACACTACCACTAGTGAATCTTCAAAGTCCAAGCTTGAAGCCTGCGTTCTGTCCAGGAAGCAAAGATAGGAAAAACTATCATGTTTCTATCTCTTAATGTTGGTTTAGACCATTACAGAGCGTTCGGAGATCAATTTTGATCCAAATTAGCTCGTTGGTAACGTTTTTGTCTGCAGCACTGTGTGAAACCAGTTCAAATTTACTAGGTGGCTTCAGCTCCTTCGAGGTTGTAGATACACTCTGCTGGAGGGAGGTAGAACAACCGGAAAATTAGGATCAGGAGTCCAGCAAGGAAATCTTCCAAATACTTGACATCAATTTGATATCTGTTAAGTAAGCCATCATGAGAAGTATATTTTCAAAACTTTTATTTGGTTATGAGATTTGAAGTATTTATCGACTCTCAGGTAGTTTGATATGTATGAATCTGCTCTCTGTGGTTAGTCAGTATATGTTGGTTGCCCATCAACTGAGTCCCTAATGAGTAAAGTAACTATCCGGTGCTTAGATCTTATCTATCTCCAAGTGGTCTAAACACTGAACAGTTATTTCTCTCGTTTGAAGCTCACCCCATCAGTGATGTACCTAGTTCGACACCCAGCTCACTTTATAATATATATGATCCGAAAATTGCAGATATTATTTCAAAATACTTTCGCGCTACTGTATTGAGAGATACTACACTCTTGAAGGCTGTATGTTTGAACGGTTCTGAAAAAAGTAAACAAAACTGGATGGGTAAGAATTTGTCTAAAGATTGAATTGATGGAAGGTTGTAAACCCAGATTTTATCCTTCTCCGTACACATCAGCTCCGTATAACTCCGAAGTTGTGGGGAACAGTGCCTGTTGAAAGACTTCAATCCCGATCACTTAGAGTGACGTATGTCATAATTATCCGGATGTGAGAGTGAATGGGGGAATGAAATCCAACGGTAATGAATAGACAGTTTAGCTTTTCGTGCATCAGCGTTGTTTAAATCTGTCAGTGAAATGTAAAACTCTACCTAAATGACAGGACTGCTTGACTAATCCATTTTGCGGAGTTATCATTAATTAATATTCAATTGTTGGTTTGTGGGGATTTGACTGGTGGGCGACCAGTCAATCAATCAGATGCTCACTAACGACTGACCTCATTCAGATAGTTGATATAAGATAGGGTAGTGTTACCTCGGTTCTAGTGGGAAGTCGTGACCAATGCGATATAGCAGGTTGAATGTGAGAAAAAATACCCGTCACTGATGACAATGACTAATGGTTGCAGAGCATGGAATTCATGAACAACTGCGTAGGGTCCTAGTTGCTTAGTAGTCTACGAGATGGCCTCGTAAACGGAAGCCCCCGGGTTCGAACTCCAGTGGTTGTGTTATGCTGAAGGGTCAAAAGCTAGGGTGTAACAGATGTCTAGTACTCCCACGTGTTTCAGTGGTTATCTAACCAGTGTCAACTCCTTTGCAAGAATTACTTGAGATTTAAAAATACAACGGTCTTTTAATTAACAACAAATAGAAAATCAAAACCCAGGAATTATTCACAAACCTCTGTATACTATTGATAGATTGAGAGTTGTAGTTGTATACTATCCATATCAATAATTAGGTGCTTGCTAACCAGACTGAGTTGATCTAAACACCAACTGGACATATCGCTCTTTTCGGGCAGAGCCCATTATTGGTGTAACATCCGGTTCGACTCAGCTGAGAGAGCACTAATAGTTGATATCGGTTGGCATACAACTGCTCATCTCAACTAGTCAGTAGTTTATGGTTTTATATAAATTTCCTGGCCATTTTGCAAACTGCCAACTAATTTTTAAAGAAAATCAAGTTGTATGAATGAACAATCTTATTTCACTGCTCATTTTAGTGATCCCATTCTACAATCAATCGATTAGCATTAAGGAACTGGTATCTACCTATACAGTTTCCCATCTGGATACCTCCTCCTACTCATTCACACATTTTTTTAGCCACGATGAGTTGTGCAATTGCAGGCAATTGACAAGGAATTTCCCTTTTTGTTTGATAAAACGCCAAAAACATTTTATGCGTTCCTTATCATCACTTAAAACGTTTATAAAACTTCAGAATTCAGGAATGCTTATTGAAGCTTAAAAATTATTTCGGATGCAGGTGATGAGGTTTATTTTAAAAGTTATAAGTGCGGAGAATGTTGGACTCCACTTAGGAAAGAGAAGTTACTAACCATTTATTGTTGGGGGGGAGAGAAAAAATTATTGTTTTATTTCGGTAGGGGAACACAACTGACTTGAAAATTAATGGCTAACACTGTCGACTTGGTGCGTCGGCAGCACAGTGGTAGAATGTTCGCCGACAATGTATATTGTCCGAGGTTCAATCTCCTGCTGACGCACTCCCTAACCTCTCCAAGCCAGTAATAAGACTAGTAAAGAGGCAAGGTTGGGTATGAGGCTAGCAACCTCATCTCGTAAAAATAAATACCACTGCTGCCGAAGCTTCAAGCCTCTAGCTTGGCTGTGAGTAAGACCTAGACATTGACAGTAGAGAACATGAAAAGACCAGCTAGCTGTCTTTGATCATATGTGCCTGCGTTCTATCTCCCATGTGAAGTGGTTTAATAGGATGAGCAATATTGAGATGAGGCATCGGTCGGTTGCTAGGTAAGCAGGGAGGGAAATCAATCGACGAGGCTGTGAAGCTACGTCGACTGAGATGATTAGGACATGTGTTACACATGCTAGCGTAGCCATCGCCTTCCTCGACAACGGGCAATGGTAGCTGACTTACATAGGATGGATGGAAAAGAGTTAGCCAGTGGTGGTCAAAACAAAACATTGCTTCATCAGTCAATGAAATAAATCCACAACAGTTAGTTCAAGCCAGTCAGTCACGTAGGGAGGTGTAGATTTCCTGACTGGTTGGAGTACTCGGGACGGCAAACATTAATGAATGCTGGAGACAACTGGTGATATGGTTGGCTCGAAATCATTCTCAATGAGTGGCGCAGATGCATCCACTTCTTGTGACTTATAGTACCCAATGGAACTGTATTGTTCTTCGATATTACTATACTTTTTGTCTTGTATCTCTGTTTTGAATCTCTTTTTACTCTTTTCTCGTTCTTTGTGGGCTACATAGAGGGAGTGTGACGACTCGAACTGTTGCACATTGGTGCAAAGCTGTATGTTGAAACCAGTCAGTCAGTCAGCACAGTGTGGACTTATTTATTAATTCTATAATTTTAAACTGGACTTTAATAATTCTTCCCTGTTTGTCTTTTTCTCTCCTTTATTCTTACAAGTTCTTCTCAGAGATCAATCTAGCCACGCTGAACGATGATGAAGTCAGTTGTTCATCACATCTACCTCGATATAAAATCACCGGTGGATTTACGCATAATAATAATGTCGACAATAATAAAACCTCTACTCCTCCTGATGATGATGATGATGTCTACACTAGAGACAACAATCGGATGAGAAATGCCGAAAGAGCAAATATGAATGACATACAATCGATATGGCATATGAATGAAGCTAAAAGTTCGAATAACCTTCATTCATCGAGCGAAAAATTGTGTACTAGCACGCCAGTGAAACAAAAGTTTGGCATTACAATTATAAGACCTTCAGCAATGCGGGAACAAGAGGGGCGGGAGCAGCAGAAGACGAATTATACAAATAGATCATATTCACCAAAAGACGCTTATTACATACACAGTCCGCGAATGTGGACTAATAATACTGATAGCAGTCATGATTTTTATCCTGTACAAAGAGGCATGAGTAATGCACTTATAAGTCAAGATTTTTCAAAATCTCTAACCTCATTGAATACGATGATCCCTAAACAATCCACAAACCGGCGAAGCTCAAAACCACTTGAACAAGTCTCTGTATTAACAATAACGGATACTATCGATGATGAGTTGCATAAAAGCCATCCTCATCCTTACGCGGGATTACACCAGTCATCGGCTACTTCAAGAAAGTATTCAGCACCGACGAGAAGCACACTGATTACAGCTGATTATCCTGTGAAAGGGAAGAAATCTGCCCTACAAAACTCAAAAGCATCTAATAGTAATAATAATACCTCTAGTAGTAATCAAAATAAAAGTCAAACAAAACGAGGCAAATTCAGCAGTGTTTTCAGTCCGAAAACACCACCGCCTAGTCGAGCGTCAAAAACTGGCAAAGCAGTGTCCAGTTCCACATCAACCAAACACATTGATCCTCAATCTGATTATAAACCAGTACAAATTGTTTATAATTCAGAGGAGAATGAAAACTATGATAGATTTGACAATGTTGATGACATGATGATGAACAGAAGGCATCATCTAATGACTAGTGGTGGTCGATATAGTGACAACAGTAACAAAGATCATAATGGTCAAATCATTTCTATGGAGAATCAATCAAGACGTGGATCATTGATCCCTGTATCGACAAGATCTTATTCCACTTCAAGGATTCCAGTGAGACAACACTAATGTATACTGGAGTAGATTGAATACTGAAGTGCCTCCTTATTCTGCCCATCATGGATGCATACTTGAATGCAGAGAGTGAGCGGATATTCACAGAAAATCAATACGCCTCCCAATATATTAAGCTTCCTGTGGTTCAAATTATTATTATTTTTGTTATATCAAGTCTTTCATGCGATCAGCTCTCCTTCAATTTTTTTACTGGAGATATTTAGCTTTTTTTGTAAACATTAACACAATAAAATTCAATAGCTATGGTAGTACGTTTTCTAATTTTTATTCCTTACTGGAAGTGTACTACTTATTCAGGATAATAAGTAGTATGTTTTATTGAAGATAATTTTACGAAGATAACTAACTACTAGCTATTATGACAAAATCAGCCAAATAAGCTCTTTCTAATTATTTTAATTGTTATTCTTATTATTATCATTACTATTATTTAGTTGCGTAATCACTCGTACTGACAACGAGTATACATACATATAGGATTTTATTTACACGAGTTGATAATATTTTTCTTCTTCTTTTGGTCATTATGTTCTCAAGAAGGTCGCCCATTTCATCAATCCTTCTCTTTCTCTTCGAAGAGTCTTTCTTATTCTTTGTACTTTCGTGTTCTTCTTTTTTTGGTGTGAATGATCTCACCTCCACTTTTTTTTCCTTGCTTCCTTGAGATCTCTCATTTGATTGAGATCAACTTAAAAACATTAAAAAAAACTTGTACCAAGATTATATATACATATGTATTTGCACAGAAACTTTATTTATTGCACATTGTAACATTATGCTATATTGACTTTGTTTCCTTTTTTACATGAATATAATAACAAACGCTAGTAGAGTCGACATGTTTTCCACCTGATTTTATGGTGATTGGTTATTGTTATTGTTGCGCATAATGAAATCGACAAATAAACAGAGGCTGAGAGAATGAGAGAGCGACGGAGAGGTTTCTTGATATAAGTATAAAACTTGAGCACTATGGTGGTAGAGTATAACTCCATTATGGATAAGATTTTATTTTGATAAATCACACAGTGTTGTACAGTACAGTAATATTTACTGATGACCATGTTTTGAGCACAAATTATTGCTGCTCATAATCATATCAAGGTAGTCACTCACCCAAATTTCTTCCTTCTTGATGATTAGACATTTGAATAAAATCAATATAAGATAAAGTACATTCAGAAATAATAATATTAGTGTTATCAATCAAATACAATCAGATGGCAAATAAGATGTTTTTTACAGTCAAAATAAGTAACTTGTTAGAATGTCATTATGTAAAATGAAATACATTTTAACAATATTTATTATTCTCTGACATGACTGGTGTTTCGTTTGGGTGTAAACTCGATGAACCAGGATTCAGCAATCAATCTGTCTCCCCACCTACCTATATTATGCTTAAGAATTTTGACTCTCTCCCACCCTACTGTGTGGTTGTGTTTTAATGCACTGAGTGAAATGTCGTGCTGAGTTTTTTCTAAATTACTCATCTTCGTGAGATCAATCATTCCAATCTTAGCTAAATCCCTATGTTCTGATAATCTCACTACTCCTAATATACTAGAGAGATGTATGTAGTTGACCTAACTCACAGTCATTGCAGGGTATTTTGTAAATTGTATTATTTCCGTTGTCTAGTTGGGTCAACCTACAGACCTGGTGTTTGAGTCAGTTTTTGTAGGTTTGTTAATCCATACTGTTTCAACTCCTCTTCACATTGTCTCCTGCATGTCACCCTTGGACGTCCCACTACTCGCCGCTTCCCTTTCACATTCCACTCCAGCGTTGGCGTGACGTGCAATGTCACCCAGCGGCCTCCTCAACGAGTGTCCAATCCATCTCCACTTTCTCCTGCATATTTGTTGAGCGATTGTCTCCTGTTTTGTTTGTTCTCATAGCTTCTTGTTTGTGATTCTTTCCGGTCATTTGATTTTCAGTATAGAGCGAAGACAGTTGTTGATAAAGGTATGCAACCTGTTGAAAATATTCTTGGTGACCCGCCAAGTTTCTGATCCGTATAGCAAAACTGACTTGATGTTTGTGTTGAAAATCCGAATTTCTTTGTTGATGCTGAGTGACGAAGATTTCCAGACTGGTTTCAGGTTAATGAATGTGTCAAATATCCAGTTCGCAGGGATTTTGGACCCATCACTGGTTTCAGAAGACTAAGCTTGGTATGCAGAACACTATACACTGTAACCGACTCAGTACAACAGAAAATGATTGGGCAACACATGATTGTTTATTCTTCCCTCGATAACGAAACAGATTTACAATGATTAAGCAGTGCCAGAAGCTGTAAATAAACGTAATTCCTATATACGGCAGTACTTCTGATCGCATTTCTTCTGTCTTCTGCCAACCAGTACACGATTAAGCAATGACAGCCTTCTTATCTCCCGCCAAATAGAGACCAGTTCGAAAAAACAAACTATTCACTGTTCACCAGCATTGACAGATGATGTTCTCTGTGTATCTCAGAACCAACGTCTACCGTTTCAAACTTGCAACAGATATCGACTAGGCTACTGGATATCAGCATGAACCGCGAGTTCTCGATTCCACTGCTAGCCAGTATCAACTAAATACTCTTTCAGACTAAGAATCTGATTGGTTAATTAGGCAAAATAAGTTAATTTACACAATACTTTGCAATGACTGTGAGGTCAGCCAGTAGGTACGAGTCAGTCAGGTTACCAGATTACAAGAATTCGACTCAGTGTGGAATAATTGACCCCACGAAGACAAACAGTTCAGAAAAAAAGTTAAGCAGTTCCAATGCATTAAAACATAATCACACAATAGAGTGAAACAGAGTAAAAGCTGTGAAAAGTAATGTAATTTGTTGTAGGGGAGAGGCTGACCACTGAATCTCTGTTCACCGTACCTACACCTAATATAGGAGATACTACTACCGGTGAAATAACGAAGTTTGGAAGTTATATTACCACCTTGATTTGGTTATGAGCGATATATTGTGCTCAAAACATTAAAAGTGAACAACACCTTATCATAGTGTGCTCTTATCAAACAAATGTACCCTGTGATAGAATCATACTCTACCATGTTCTCTAATTTCTGTTCTTAGATCAATATTTGACACTTAAGCATTTACATAGAATAAAAGTAGTTAATTGGTGGATGGTGACTAGTAGTGTAATCCAGGATGCTCATTTCGTCCTGTTTGAGACTCGTCATCTGGACGTACCTGCATTCTGCAGTGAGTAAAGATGTTCCCACCGAGGCTCGAACCCAATGTCCTTAGTTTCGAACGCCAAAGCGTCATCCACTAGAGCACTTGGGCCACGAGAGCCACCTCTTGTGCAACGGGTCGTATTAATTATTTAATTGAATTTTAGGTTTTCCCTTTCGATTGATTGGACCGAAGTGCTCGGTCTCAGGTTGACATGTCAGCTTCTTTTGCAGATGCTTCGATGATTTCTGGGCATGTAATTAGAATTTAACTGGTGGATGGTGACTAGGATCTAGATGACGAGTCTCCAAGAGGACTAAATGCGCATCCTGGATTCCACTGCTAGTCACCATACACCAATTAAATTCTAATTACATGCCCAGAAATTGTCGAAGCATCTGCACAAGAAGCCGACACATCAACCTGAGACCGTGCACTTCAGTCCAATCAATCCATGGGAAAATCTAAAATTCAATTAAAAGTAGTTAAGGGTTGTAAATCACATATATCTTAGTATTCAAATTAAAATGGATCCTACTGACGTGTAAAATAATCGGAAAGCGGAAGGCATCTGAAAGTGTTGCACTTTCATTCCCTTTTTTAAGTGGTAAAATATATGAAATTTCTTAGTATAGAGTATAAAGGTTTGCTCCAATGTTTATAAACGTTGCCAAGATGTCAACAGTAGGTTGTATTACTTTCACAACAAACTAATAATTCATGAGAGGAGAGAACTGAACTATATATTTAAAAAACCGGGAATAACCCAGTGGTAACTCCAAAGAATGTAACACTAAATGACAAAGTTTTCAATCTTTTAGGGAGAACACTAAGTTCTTCAGGGATGCAGAAATCACAGAATATACACATTTTAAAAAGAATGCTTTTATTGCGTTACATTCCCAGTGGAATATAGAGCCTCTTTACCACTGTCATATATGCCTTAGCGAGGGGAAGAAGTGAGTTGGCCGGGGTTCGAACCCCGGACCTGATGCGTGGTTGGCATCCATTCTACCGTTGTGCCACAGACGTAGAGTGTATACATTGGATCATAGGAATTATTGAAAAGACGGTTGCAGCGAAAAAAAACTTTCTTCTCGACGAAGTCACCAACTAAGCTGCACATTCGTGTATTTACATTATATGTGTGAGAAGGTTTCAGAATTATTTCCGGTCAAAGATTGAATTAATAAAATTACTAAGTGTAATAATCAGGAAGATCGGGTAGAAAAGACATAACAAGATTATAATTACTGGAAAACTGGTCAGTTTGCATAATTACAAATTAAGAACGTAAATGCAGAAATGTCATCTCGACTGTTGAGAGCAAGCATGAAACCTACCCACATCGCCTTCTGCCAACGGCCTCCAAACACCTTATGATTTTCAAGTATCGGCTTTGTAGGGATTTTGTTTGATTGGTTGGATGATTTCATCATGAGCTGACATCACTGGCTTGATTGTCTACGAGCTAGCACACCTTGTAACCAGAAGGTCCTGGGTTCAAACCCTGGAGGTGAGTGCGTACTGATGAAAAGTCCGAAACTAGGACGAAATAGCCTTCTGCAGTACCCCCAGGTTTTCCAATGGTTCTCTAACCAATGTCAGCTTATGATGAAATCCTCCAACCAAACACCTTATGAATTCAGGGTACACTGCACAGCCACCTCACCTGCCTCAGTGATTGAATCACAGCCATGCTATGCCATGCCATGGCAAGGACTACAGACGCATGCCAGTAATTACTCTCTAGTAAAACTTGTTATGATTATTATTATTATTAAAAGCAAACATTGTTGAACAATTCCCTCGATACACTTTAGGCAAAATGCGGCTTGTTTTTTTTCTCATTCCTTAATAATAATAGTAATATTATGTAATATGAATGCAGAATGTTTTCGAAAACAACCCTAGTCGAATGAATCTTACACCGAGTAAATGCAAATTTTTTTTGTCTGGCTTGATAGGCAGGACAAACAAACAAAGAATTATTGTACTATTTCATTTTGTTATGATAATTCCTATTAAAAAGGGAAAAGCTATAATTTGATTATTACCTTATATTTGTAAAAAAATCCCTTTTTCCTTATCCTACAGAAGTTTCTTCTATCTCAAAGGATAACAAATTAAAACAAGAGGCTTTTGTTACATAAAAATGTGAGAGGTAACACTTTGTCACCCAGTATATACTAACTAGTCCTAAGCTTTGGAGAAAGGAGAGGGAAGGTTGGGCGTAAGGCTAGTCCCTGTACCCTATAGAAAATAACCTCCATCGTTGTTGGAACTTCAAAGTAAACAAGACGATTGATACCGGTTGGTGGAAGCCTTTGGGAAGCCAATCAGTGTGTCTATAAAATGTCTGAAGCTGGGAAGGCTGCCCACACTGCGAGCGAAATTCTGTGATATGATATAGAGGTTACAGGATTTTATCATGATCTGACATCATTTAGAGAATCATTGGAAAACCAGCTGGGAGTGCTGGACGGCTGTTTCCTCCTAGTTTGGGACACTTCACAGTACGCAGTCACCGCCAGGGTTCGAACCCAGGACCTTCTAGTTACAAGGCGATCTTGTAGGCCATAAAGCCTCTAGGGCCCGATCCAATGGCCCATGATTTCTAACTTCTGCCAATTCACGATATAGCGCAACCGCTAGCCAATGTCTTCGGAGAGTATTTGACCTCACACTTGACCACTTGCTCCCTACTGGTTACGACTTCCCACTAGAACCCCTGTAACTACCTACTTGAATAGGGCCAGTCGCTGGTGAGTATCTTATTGATAATCAAGCATTGGTCTGTAGGGATTTTATTGGTTGCTTACAGGATTTCATAATGAGGTGAAATGAGTTAGAAAACCATTGGAAAACCAGCTGGGAGTACTGGATTTCTGTTTCGTCTTAGCTTGGGACCCTTCATCAGCGAACGTACCGGTGTTCAAACCCAGGATCTTCTGGTTACAAGGTGAGCTAGCTCGTAGACCGTTAAGCCATTAGGAATCGATTCAATGTTCAACCCATGAATTCTAAATTCTGCCAAATCATTGTGAAATCCTGTAACCAATCAATTAAATCGCTACAAACTAATACTTGAATAGTACAGAATTGTTGGAAGTCTGAAAGAACAGAAAAAAAGCAATTAAACTCTCCAAATTGTTAAGTGGGGAGACAGTAATCGACTTCAGTCCTCCACAGGATAACCATAGGCTTTCATTATGTCACCAACAGAATCAGAGTGTGGTATATGTTTGGAAGCAGTCTCCTCCAGGACGACGGATTCAAGATTCAACTTAAAGGGAAGGGTAGTTACAGTTACCTAACATTACTACCCTACACGCAACTACAGACAGTGATGGATACGACTTCGGATGACGATGGTAGAGGGCAGAATACGGTGATGTGTTGCTCAAGCTTAATGTCTCATCTGGAAACCAAGGGACGAATAATAACTGTCATACGAAAACATGACTAGGGCTTTTTGCATTCAACGTTTTTAAAGTTTCTCTCCTTCACTTTTGATTTGGTGTGTTGACTCAAAAGGTGAAAAAGCTTGTCTTTGGTGAGGCGTAACTGCGATCATCTGGAATGTCAGATTCTCTTGATGTTTTGTGTCTGTTTCATTCAGTATGGATGTCACAGACTGCCCCATCTAATCATTTCGGGCGATGACTTACTCTGCCTATTGTTGTCAGGTCGAGAGTGTATTGATCTAAGTCCATTTGTCAGATATATAGCATTTTCGCTTAAGTCAGTGACTAGCCATCGACATAACGTATCCATGGCCTTCGACAGAGTTATATCTCCTCCACAAAAGAAGCCACTGTGACAATGGATTGGCAATGTAACGTGAAGTTACTCAGTTGGGTGCTTGGTGGGTTCAGAAACAATTATTTATCCCTGTAGAATGTTCTCACCTATGGATATATGTATATACTGACTTCACAGACTTTCATTCGTTGAAACGTTTACATACTATGTCTATGGTTACATGACCTTTGAAAGTGTCTCACAAAAAACAGTGGCCCAGTGATATGTGTGGCTTTTCAATGGTTCATAGACTTGGAAAGCGTCAGTAAAGCCATTCCCACCAACAAGGAACTCTGACAGTTTAGCGAACCAACTGATAACCTATACTACAGCAAATATGTAGAATTAGATACTGATTGACTGGACATACGCTAATGTGACACACAAGTGTCCCTCAAGTAAAACTTGAATGAGAAGCGATAAGTACTGTGTCTCAAAGTGACATGAAGAAGGCACTACTGGTAAGGAGTTGAAGGCGTGTGGATTGCCATGACGTCAGCGGTCAGTGATGATAGAAGATAAAGGCAGAATTTAAAGGAGATTAACAGCTAAATCCCTATTTTCTACTTTGGACTCAAGGCACGGATTAAATATGTAACACCTTTTTTGAACCTGTTTGTTTCCGTTGGTATCAGCGTGCTTCAAAAAAGACAATAATGTGACTTCGTAGCATCTCACCAGTGTGATCTCATCAGCTTTCTGTTTACGGTAGTAGGCAGATGTAAGAGTGCCATCTTCAGTGATAATTGCCACCCAAGAACATGACAATAATAGCTGAACAATTGAACGCTGCGCGTCGGTGGCACAGTGGTAAAATGCTCACCGATCACGCATGTGGCATAGGGTCCGCTCTCCGGCCGATTAGGCGCTCCTTTACCTCGCCAATCCAGCAATGATTGGTATAGAGGGGAGGTTGGGCATGAGGCTAGCAACCTCATCCCGTAAAAATAAACACCACTGCTACCGAAACTTCAAGCCTCTAGCTTGAAGCCCTATGATGTTCCACTGGGAACGTAAAAGAATAAAAAAATTGAAGACTGCGGATAATTTGTTTTAGTTCTTAGGCAGTGGCAGTTTGTATCAAAACTCTCAGGCGCAGTTAATTCATATATTGGGATATGTTGCCAGTCACGCGATTCTGCTTTTTCTCAATATTAGTAGAAGCTTATGAATTAGCAGGTTGTAGACGTTTCTGAATACTCGGGGGAGTAGAGGAAATAATTAGAGATCATACTTTAATCAATTAAAGCTAAGTGAAGAAGAGTAGTTATATGCAATATGACGATGCAGTAGTTTAGCGGCCCCGAAATACCAACAGAAACAACATCAACAGGAGAGATTTGACACAGGTTATTTCCTTCACTTATCCGGCTAGGAAGCACGGATTCAACTACAGGCAGTCAGGACGGGGGAAGATGTCAAAGTCATCTAGAGTTGGAAAGGCAAGATATGCCTTTAGCTACCTGAAACCAGTTTGGAAATCTTCTGCACTCCGCCTCAGCACAAAGAGCAAAATTCGGATTCTGTTCAACAGAAAATGTGAAGTCAGTCAGTCGGTTCTTCTCTACGGGTCAGAAATTTGGCCAGCGTGTGAGTCTGATAAAAGGATTTCCATCAAATTACAGACTTTTATCAAAAGCTACCCACTTCGCTCGTTCCATACTGAAGATCGAAATGACCAGCCAGCTGGCCAGAAAGATTAAGCAACAAGGAATTCCAGCTGGGAACAACAGAACAGCCAAGAGCCTATTGCTCCACAAATATGTAGGAAAGAAGGCGTTCAGCGAAGAGACTCTTTTTGGCGAATTCATTCACTGAGCTGTACAATAGCATTTATACACAATTTTGTTTGTTTGTGTGTACATTAGATTTATGAAGTTTAGATAATTACGTAATATAAGTATTATTTGGCTTGGAAACAAACGTTAATTCGATAAAAATTAAAATAAAATTGATCAAGTGAGTTGGATGAAGTAATACAATTGAGTAGAATTCAGAGTAGATCAGGTTGGCAGCAGTGTTAATGAGTGGTGGTTAAAATTAAATAAAGGTGGGGGTAGAGAATAATATAGTTGAAAATTAAGTAAGTTAGTCGGATGACGCAATATAGTTGACTAGAAATTGGACTTGGGTCAAGTTAGCAACATTGTTAATGAGGGTAGAGATTACAAAAGGGTGGGGTAGAGAATAATACAAATGAAGATGTGAAATAATAAAATGCAAAAGACAAAATTACACAATTAGTAAGACTGAAATTAAGAAAGATTACGTCCATTGTAGATTTAATGAATGAACGAATTTCTTTTGTATGCAGAGTTCAGGATTTGGCAGATGAATTGCTATTGATTCTGTGATGTGGAGAAGTTTGTTCCGTACACTTTTAGCAAGATTGCCTTGTATTCTGTAGATAACTTTGAAGTTTATTTCTGGTTTGACTTGGTGTCCAGAGTCGATCAAATGTTCAAGGATCGAGCTGCGGGGACATCGGTTTTCTCCTTTATAAAACCATGAAGGTAAATGTCCAATGACGCATTTGGATAGCGAACGCTGAGTACGGCTGATATACCTGGCTCCACAATAGCAGGTGAATTGGTAGATGCACATAGATGAGGCCAACAGCGGTAGCTTATCCTTCACGTTCATGCGAATCGTTGGTCTCGTGGATAACGTCAGTCGTAATTCAGCTGCAAAGAAGGTTTTCTTCAATGAGCGGGAGAGCCGATTTCTCAGTATTTCTGTAGATTGGTCTCCATTAAACTGTAGGTTCATATAGAGAAGTCTTCGTCGGAGCACTGGGAGGACATAATGGAGATGCGTTGATCAAGCATACTTTGAGGAGGCCATCGAATGACATCACGCGAAATGCAGGCCATTTCTCGAGTGAAATCCGAATGAGAAGCGATGAGTGTGTGACAGTGACATGGAAGAGGTCGTTCGGGGAGGAGATGGGGGATTCTGGGCAATCATGTGACCAGCTGAAGAGGATAGCATAAAATAGAACAACGTGGAGATGTGTTGTTGAAGCCGTATGATGTTCCACTCGAAACCCAAGGGAATAATGAAATAAATGAAAAATTTTGGCGGTCCCCGTTTTAAACAAGCCACTAACATCTAACCACAAATAAAGAAGGTATAAGATTATGTATAAAGAAAGATGAAATTACCTGTAATCACAAAAGAATGTTTATATATTAACACTGACACAAAGAGATAAAACACCTTAATCAATATTGCCTAACCTAAATGTGGTACAAAGTCTTAAGAACAACATTATGACATGCTGTGTTTCAATGTGAACTCTAAATATCATACATTTCGCTGATTAGTATTCACACTGTTTCATTTGTAGTAGCAATATTAATGACAATAATAATAATAAGAGCATTAATCACGAAATGTTTATGTGATCTTGAATTCCATGGGTGACATTTACAATCAGGTAATTCAATGCACAATATTAGATACAGATAAACAGTTGGAAAGTGGCCCTCTCTATTGAATGGCTATAAATCCATTCTTCAAATGGAATGCCTATATTAACTGTCATAAATTGCAAACGATAAAGCATTCCTTCAATACCGAATAGCTTTACTACATACTGGATGCAACATTTATAAATATATACATATAAGTAGCTAATCAATTATTTACTTAGTAGTTTTTGATGTGGTTGTGTTCTCTGAGCTGGATACTTAATTTGTGAAGCTTTCATTGGTCTACTAGGAAACATCTTCAGTGCATCATACTTCAATTTGTTGAAGTAAGCTTTCAGATTTCCCCATGAGTTTATGAGTCATCTCTCCTGGTGGGTGACCTTGAATGTGACTCTTCGGTTGATTTTGTGTGATTTCACACCCTCTAGGCTACTTGTGGTATTGGTACTGATTGTTTCTTTGACTTGAACTTTGACTCTTTGTGTGTGAGATTTCCTTCTTATCGATTAGTAAATTTTGTCTATGTCGACTTGTCTATTGATTAATGATTCACTGGAATACCAGGCAGGCTTCTAAAAATTTTCTCAAATTCTTGGTGTTTCCTGTGGCTAATATTTGAACGTTGGTTGTCCCAGTCGAATGAATGTCCATGGTTGTTTGTATGCAGTGAGGCGACATGAGGGAGTGAATGTCATGTCTTTTGACGGCTAGCGTATGTTCATGGATCAGAAAACGAAGGAGACGTCCACTTTGGTCAATCTAGTGATTTTCGCAATTGTTACAATTTATTTTGTAGATGATGTTGGTTTTATCTTCTTTCGTTGTTAAGTCGTTTGGGTGACATGGAGCCAGCTGAGTGAAGTGATTTTGTTGGTTTGTGTGTGACGTCAATTCCTAAAGGTGTGAATAGTCTTGCAGTGATTTCCGAGATGTCCTCTATATATGGTAGGGCGACTTTTCTCGTGCTTTCCTTGGGGATTTTTGATTTGATAGGTTGGCTTAGGGGTTTATGCCTTTTGATGAAGTCCCGTGGATATCCATTCTTTTGGAAGACGTCCATGAGATATTTTTCTTCAATTTTCCTCAAGGTGGGAGTGCTGCAATGAGTCCTGACTGGCCCTCTTGAATAGTGCTTGAATGCAATTCTTTTTGTGTTTTATAGGATTGTTGATGTTGTAGCACAGTGGGTAGGACTCTCGCTGACCATGCACAGGGTCCGGGTTTCGATTTTCTGCCGGCGCACACCTGATATCAATGGTCGGCATGCAAAATTTGGGCTACCGATATCGTATGCTGAAAATTCCATACTTCTATCAAAAATACTGTATGGTTTCAAGCTATAACCAAAAAGAAAAATAAATAATTCAATATTTGCTCCGTATGAGCTGATTTTCTATAAACTTGAGTTTTATTTCACCTGCGATTGTCCAAAAATAGGACTTTGTTCTCCAATTCTTCTTCTAATGTCAGTTCGATGTCGATGAAGACGTTGTTTATTAAATTGCGAGTCTTATTCAACTCGCTTCTTTTGATTATTACAAATTTGTCATCTACGTAGCAAATCCAAATTTTAGGTTTGATCTTTGATAGGATTATATTTTCAAGCATTTACATCACTGTTTGGTAATCAGCCCTGATATTGGCGATCCCATGGGTGTTCCTTTAACTTGTTCATATATTTGGCTGTTGAGCTGGAAGCGCGTTGTTAGGCATAGGTTGATGCATTCCATCCAACATTTGCTTTGCATTTTTGATTGTTGTGGGGGGTTGTTCGTCGTTTGCTGAGTAGTTGCTCTGTGATCTCTTTTACTAGTTTCTCTCCAATTGAGGTATATAATGCTATGACGTCGAAGGATTCCATTATTTATTGGTGATCTATTTGAATGACTCTGATTTCCTCTAGAAATTGGATAGCAGAATTGATGGAGTGGTCACAAGATTACGTTAGGTGTTTCAATTTTCTGTATAATTCTTTGGATAAATTGTATGTTGAAGTTCCTGGGAGTGATACAACTGGTCGTATCGGGATATTTGGCTTGTGTATTTTTGGTCTGCCGTAGAATCGGGTTAGGACTGGTCCACTCGATTTCATTCGCCACTGAACTTGTTTTGTGACCTGACAAGTTTTGACGAGCAGTTAGTGATGACAATAATAATAATGGCTTCATTTCAAGCAGTACTTTTGATACAATGTGGAATTCTCACCATGTAGTACAATATGTAGCATCTAATGTTCTCTTTAAATTACTCAGTAATAGCGGGAATGTAGTCAGTAGGACAATTACAACGATAACACAATGCCAAAGAAGAATATGAATGTAGCATTACATAGTGAAACAGAAATAGTGGCAACACTAATATATATATATATATATATTACTTGATGTTAGATGGTTGGAGGCAATCGGCCACAGGAAGCCTTGTCTGGACCGAGGTTTTGTGTTAACTGGTACTCACCAGTCAGCTAAACAAGCGTATCTGCAATTACCTTGAAGGAACTCGTTTAGCTTCTTCAGAGATTCGAATCCATGTCATCTAGTGAGTGCTGAAGTCAGAGACGTTACCACTGAGCTAGCTATTCGGGCTCACGATTGACCTCCTGTAGGATTGTATTGGATCTTTTTGATTGGACACTGGTAACTAGTGTCCAATATATATAAATATATGCACCAACAGCTGTATGACAACGCCACGTGTCAGGCGATCCACAGCGGAAAACTGAGCGAAACAAGACTGCCTATTATCAATGATGATATTCCTAATTGTGGTGGACTGCATTATGCAGGAGACTGTGTGTTGAGAGTGAGAAGATGGGAATACTTTGAATTGATAAGAATACTCCAGAAGATCTGGATTTCGCGTGTGGATGACTTATGTTTCATGTCACACAAACTCGAAGACGGTGAAAATCAACAAAATGGCTGAAGAGACAGTCAGTGAGGTTAGGATTGCAGGTGAACATAGAGAAGACGGAGGTGATGAAGATAACCAAGTGCCTGTGACAGGAACAAAAACAACCGGCACCAATCATTATCAACGCAAGAGACTTGAAAGAAGTTACTCCTTCACTTATCCCGCCAGGAAGCATTGTTTTGAACGCAGCCAGAGGAACGAATGGAGATGTCAAAGTCAGCCAGCCGAAATCGGAAAGATAAGATGCGCCTTCACATCACTCTGAAACCAGTATGGAAATGTTCTGTACACAATCAGCGTAAGGAGCAATATTCGGATTTTCAACACAAATGTGAAGTCAGTCAGTCAATTCTTTACACAGGTCAGAAACGTGGTCAGCTTGTTACGAAATGGATTTCCAACAACTTACAGACTTTCATAAACACCTGCCAACTTCGTCAGCTCCATACTGGGGATCGAATGGCTGTCTAGCTAGCCAGGATGAATTAGTAACAAGGAGGTCTTCAGTAGATCAAACCAATCAAGAGCTGATCACTTAAAAATATGTAGGAGAAAGCGGAAATGAAATGGACATACTTTGACGAGGCCGTCGAATGACATCTCGCATAACGCAGGCCATAGCTGGAGTGGAACCCAAATGAGAAGCGACGAGGAGGAAATGAGAGATAATGGACGATCGTGGAGCCAACCAGAGGAAGAGGAGAGCAGAAAATAGAAAAACGTGTAGATGTGCTTTTAAGCCATATGATCTTCCTCTCGGGACCCGAGGGAATAATAGTCGATAGGAAAGAATACATATCATGTCTTTTTACAGCTTATTCATGTACTTATATTCGGATTCGAAGGCAAAGCCAACTTTGACCAGTGTAGTGTTTATCTCAGTTCATGCAATTTCTTTTGTAAACGGTATTGATCTTATATTTCTTTCTATTGGACCTTTTGGTGCTATGTCTATTTCGAGTGGTCTTAGTATTCTAGCCATTATTTCAGAGATATATTTTTATTTTTACGAGTTGATCGCGTATTGATATCAGTTAGAGAACCACTGAAATCCAGGGAGCACTGGACAGCTGTTTCATGCTAGTTTGGGAATCACTGGCAATACGTACCCACTGGGGTTCGAGCCAAGTCTTGTGGTCTTTGATGATGGTTTTATGCTGGTAATTCCTTCTGACTTGAAACATTGTTTGGCTAAATTACATTGGAATTCATTCTTCTTGAAGACAATTAGTAGATGCTTCTCTTCTATTTTCTTCAACAGTGGAGTGTTACAGTATGCTACAAATCATAACTGTCATAGCATTCATTCAGCTTCACTTTTTATATTATAACCTGCACTGAATATGTTGCCTAGGAGGACAATGAAAGCTCCGCAGTTACTTCAACCAGTTCAGAGAACATAATGAAATAAAAATCATCCATCCGAGCTATAAATCTTCTCCATTAACAGATATTTTGTTACTATTATGATTGTTTATTATTGTTTCCTTTAATTCCTAGAGGAACATAAGGCCGCAGCCGCACGTCTGCATTGCGTTCGGTTCTCTGCCAACATTTACATCACCTGGCTCCAAGTCTGCCCACATGCTTTCATCTCCTCTTCGCATCAGCCTCCTCCATGTCACCCTAGCATTGGCGAACAACTCGCCTCTTCCCTTTCGGGTTCCGCTCGAGCGATGGCCTGGCGTTTGATGTCACTTGATGGCTTGTTTTCTCAGAGAATGGCCGATCCACTTAACTCCATTTCTTCCTGTATATTTGTTGTTTTGTTACTATTTACATTATTCCTAATAGTAAAGGTACTCACAACTGTTTTAAAAAAATCTCAGTGAAATTGAAATGATAAATTGCAACGCTTCGTTTGGCAAACTGGTGCGAAATTCTTCAGGGAAATTAATCGAAATTAACATAACAGAGGTTTATATATAGAAGGACATCTCTTGTTTTCAAAACCTTTATCCAATTATATGAGTCATGAAACAGGTATCAACATGCATAATAAACAAAATTTGTCCCCAGACTTTCTTTTATTAGTCTACTTTTGTTCAACACTGTAAACAGTGCGTACTTTTTATCAGATTTACGTTATATTTACGTTCCCTAGTGAAATGTTTGTTCTCAAGGGCCCGAAAAATATGCACGAGTGACACATTCATGGATGAGTTTCGACATATACATTCAGTTTTATTAGCTAATGGTTATCCGGAAAACTTTATCACTTGTCACAGTAAAGAAAGACCACATCTCGAAAAGACAGCTTCTGTACCAAATAAAGCTATCTTTATTAACCTACCATTCAAGGGTGACTAGATTATGCAGTTGACAGCTAGCTCAAAGACTTCGGTCAGCCATCGAACGCACATTCTACGCCGCATCTCTTTTCTCAATTGCCGAACATTTTCGATCCCTGTACCAACGATGAAAGGACAAAATTCTGTGGACTCTACTTCAAACTGTATCTGCAAGTTCACCTGCAGCTGCGGTGACACACACTATATAGGTAGAACCAACAGAATGTTTCAATGTCGTCGAAAGGAGCATGTTCCAAAATGGTTACTAAATCATCTAGAAAATCCCAGTGCAATTAATCTGAATAGAAATCCAGCATCATCCATTGCAAAACACTTAATAATGTCAGGTCACAAAATCAATCAATATTAATGACTGTTTCACAATTATTCCATCACATAACTCTAATTCAAGGTTGGTTATTGAAGGTGATGGAAGCACTTTGGATTTATCACATATAGCCTAAACTGTGTGTACAAAAACAGCACAATAGACTTCAATCTTCGCCTACGATGGACTACTTGACCTATCTAAATATGATTAGTCATGAGTATGTACTTTTGTTTTTATATTTAACTGAGTAATTGTCACGAGCTTTATCTTATTATTGTTAACCATGTTAGTTGTAAAGCGGCTGTAAAGAAACTACGGAATGATATCATCCCGCGAAATTTGTCTTCTTAATGCCTTATTCAAATTTATCAAAGGGACTAAATGTTTTAATGTTCAACTAAGAGTTCATGGTCGTAGATAACTGAATATGAAAATATATATGTGTATATGCAGTATACAATGGTGTGTGTGTGTATGTATGGGTAAACATTTGTATGACATTTGTTAACCTCTCCATAAGAAGATATAGACAATCGGGAATTTAGACCACGTATGATTAATTAGTGATATATATCCATTTTTTTTACTTATTAATTAGGACTTGCCATGCATCAGCTGACACACATCACACCAGCACGGCTGTTGAAGATTTTGGGATTCCCCCATATATGTGGGGCTTCTGTAAAACCTTAGTCTTATCAAAGTCGATTTTGTGTCCCGTTTCTATTGAATGCAGAGCAATCGCTGATATGTTTTCTAGCTCCTTTTAAGTCTGTAGAGGTCTCTGGAGCCACCTTTAAACATTGTTTGTGCCTTTTCATTGTTATATTTACCTGTCTGGAAGGTTCTTCTACATATACAGTACCAGAATCCTCAAATTTCATCTGGTACACACATTTCTGTTGGTTTTCTTCTTCTATTTTGTCCTTAACCTTCAGCAGTGATGAGCGTAAGGTGTTAGTTGCACGAAAATACACTCTTATGTCATGACAGTTATGGATTCGCTTTTATCTCATCCGACGTTTCTTTTCGGTAAGGAATCACCGCTCTACTGACCCAGTTCTTAGCAACAGGTTTCGATCTATCCTTATCTTCACAAGTGTTGTTTAAGCTTCTGCACAGGATATTATTTATTCAGTAATTATTCGTATGTAGCTGTGTATCTTGATAATAAATAAATTATAAAACAGAGTCCATTCTGTGAACGACTTCTAGGATTTTTGACGACAACATAAGACTGAAATTTCTAAGCACCACGTCACAGGGACTAATTAATTGAGATGAAACAGACTAGAAGAACACTGGCGCTGAATAACTACCCCATGCGATTCATTATGAATATGAAGAAACATCACTAGTATGAGTAAAACTACTGACCATAACAAAGAGTGGATTAGGGTAACATTCAAATCTATATATACCGACTCAAGTAAAGCTCTGTAGGTTAATGGATCCTACCGATCCCATTAGGCAGCATAATATAATTTAAAAAATACCATGTAATAACTGTGACGTCAATAACATCAGAAGATCAGAATCATCAGTCAGATTATTGAAATATAAGCGCAGATATGACTCACCCACCGAAAAATGAATAATCTTGAGAAAAACTCACGAATCACAATGTATGCATTAAGATACAACCAAAAGAACTAAACCCCTACAAAAAACCATTACTTGAAAATTCATCTGATGCCCACTAGCAACTAGCCCTATTCAAGTAGGTATTTACCTCGGATTCTAGTGCAAAGCTGTGACCAGCAGACTACAGCAGGTTGAAAGTGAGGCAGTCACTCATCGAAGAAGACATTAGCTAGTGGTAGCTCTATGTCAGGAATTGGCAGAGGTTTGAATTCATACACTGGCCATTGGATCGGGTCTCAGTGGCTTAATGGTCTACGAGATCGCGTTGTAACCGGAAGGTGGTGGATTCAAACCCTGTCGATGGTTGTGTACTGCTGAAGAGTTCCAAACTACGACGGAGGAAACAGATTTACAGTGCTCCTTACAGGTTTTCCAATGGATCTCTAACTGATGTCAGTCTATGATAAAATCCTCCAACTAATCAAACAAAATCCCTACAAAAATCAATAATTGAAAATTAAACATTACGTTACGATAGAGCTACAGTTCTAATAAGTTGTACAGGTAGGTGGAAGGATAGGTTGAACACTGAATTTTTGTTCAGAACCAATTAAATATGTATATGAGTAAGTACAATTTCATTCAACAACTGTATATATCACAATGTCACATGTCAAGTAATCCACAACGGAAAACTCAGTGAAGCCTTTTAAAGTGAAGACAGGAGTAAGACAAGCCTTCCTGTTGTCATCGATGATACTCCTATTTGGTGATGAACTGGATTATGTGGAGCACCAAACGTAGAGAGCGCAGTGACAAGAATATATTTGACCGATTTGGACGATTTTTGCCAAATTTAACAGAAGAAGCAGACACCAAAGACAGCATTTCAAGTGAATCAGAGAAGATACAAGTGGTGAACACAGTCAATCAACAACAATAAGAAGCAGCAATCACTATCAATGGAATAAGTTAGAAAGAGTTCACTTCTCTTCCTTATCGATTTAAAATCGTTTCACCAACAGCTGATTCTAAAGATGAGGATGTCAAAACGGGAATCGAAAAGGAAAGACAGGCCATCATCATACCAAAATCAGTATTGGAATCTACTGCTCTTAGCATAAGCAATAAAAATTCAAATTCTCAACTCCAATATTAAGTCAGTCAGTTCCTCTATACAGGTCAAAAGGTTGGTTTGGGAAGAGAAGCATTTCAAACAAGCCTCTGTAGGCTTCTATCAGTAACTGTATTCACCGGATCCAAACTGAAAATCAGATGGCCGGGGGAAAGAATTACTAGGAAGAAACTCTGAAGACAAAACAATTAGGAATCTATTGCTCCAGAAATATTCCGAAGAAATTAGAGATGGATCAGGCACGAGGTGACGAAAGTGTTGGGTGACATCACACGCTAGGCCCTCGGATGGAACACGAATCGAAAACGACGACTTGAGTGTCACCTCGGGGTTAGGGCAAGCTAAAGAGGATTCCAGAAAACATAACAATGTGGAGATGTGCTGTCTGCAGCACTATGTTCCACTTGTAACCCACTGGAATAATAAAAATGCATTTTAGGACTCAAGAGCATGGTTAAACGGACAAAATAATAAAAGCAGTTAAGAGAATTTACAGAATTATGCTCAATTATTCAAACAGGCCTTCATCTAGTATATACATCTAAACAAAATACAGTTTCCTCTTCTATTAGAAGAAATAAAAGCAATTAGACTAACTTATCAGATTAAATTGTCCATGGCGGTACTGCTGATCAAGCATCTCCGGTGTAGAATATCTAATAAATGTATAGAGATGTAACGAATGTTACAAAACTGTTTGTTACATTGTGTTAGTGTACTGTTCTGAAAGAATTTACTTTCATCTGTGTAGAGTAGATTGGACCATAGCTGCAAAAGAATGAAAGCGATACATTCAGGCGGGCGAATGAAATGACAGTGAAGAAAAAAACACACTGTAGACGTTTTTATTAATCAAAAAATTATGAAGCATTTTTTTCTCGCACGCATATATTTAAGTTTATCCTCCAACTCTGCATACTACTCACGAGTAGATATAGAATATAATTCTAAAAAATTGTTTTGTATTGAATAAACAAAATAACTATATTAAATAACTTTATCATAGTGGTTATATTGATGAACTCTGTGGAGCACTGTGAAGCATTCATGCGGTGGTGCTCAATGTCCAGAGTTGACAAGGTGTCCAAGGATAGAGCTGCTGGTGTTCTTCTCTTCTCCTCTGGCTAGATAGCCAAGCTGGACAGTGTTCCAGAATCCGTTTGCGGAATTGACGTTGCTTCACACGGAGAAGTGATAAATACACATCTTATTCTTATGACTCAATATAGGGTTATTTCGTCCATCAAAGCGGTGATAAACAAGAATTTATCAAATCTTATTATTATTATCACACATATATCATCGGCGAAGTCCAAATCATCCAAGCTTTTTGTGTAAGTCCATTTTATGCTTGTTTCCTCATTGCCCGCTGTTTGTCGCATTATCCAATCTACTGCAATCAGGAAAATCATTGGCAATAGTAGGCAGCCAGCTTGTCTTACTCCTGTCCTCACTTCGAAGGATTCCGTAAGTTTCCCGTTGTGGATTACTTGGTATGCAGCATTGTCGTACAGCTGTTGGATGAGATGTATAATTGTCGGTGGCACCCTTTGGTAGTAGCGAAGTAGTTTCCAAATCACCTCTCGATCGACGCTGCACTATCGAATGCCTTTTCAAAGTCGATGAAGTTGAGATAGAGAGGTGACTGCCATTCCAAGCTTTGTTCAATGATGATCCGTAATGTGGCGATCTGATCAATGCATGACTTGTTTCTCCTGAATACAGCTTGTTCCGGTCGAAATTTTTCATCCAGGGCTTGTTTGATTCTCTCCAGGATGATGCGGCTTAGTATTTTGCTCGGGATGGACAGGAGCGTAATTCCGCGCCAGTTCTTGCATTGACTTAAGTCTCCTTTCTTTTGTAGTTTGAATAAGTATCCTTTCTTCCAATCCTCGGGTACATTGCCTTCTTTCCACACCTTCTGCAGTAGTGGCGTCATCAAGTCCGTTGTTGTCCTTGGGTCCATTTTCAATGCTTCTGCTGGGATTCCATCTGGTCCTGCTGATTTTCCAGCTTTTAGCATCTTGATTGCCTTCAGGACTTCTGATTTCGTCAGGGGTTGGTGCTCACTGGTAGCTCTGTCTCCGTTGTTTGTATTGTTCGGCGCGTTGTAGGTGGTGGTCGATTTAAGAGTCTTTTGAAGTGTTCAGCCCAGAGTTTCCTTTGCTTCACTTCTTTGGTGAGTGACTTTCCATTGTCATCCTTCACCGGCCTAATTCGTGGCAAACGTTTGCCCGACAAGTACCTGGTTGTTTGGTAGAGTGTTGCGAGGTCTCCCTTGCCTACAGCTTGTTCTGCTTCACTTGCCATGGTTTCATAATACTTTCTTTTGTCTTCTCTGGCACTATTCTTTGTTCAGTGTCTTGTAGTTTACATTCAAGTCCTGTTTTTGTCGCTTGTCGGTGCACTGGAGAATCTTTTGTTTCACCATCCTTCTCTCTTCTATCAGTCTTCAAGTGTCCGTAGCGAGCCACTGTTTGTCCTGTGTCTTCTTTCTGCCTAGAACTTCCATGCAGGTTTGACTCCACACTGTCTTCAAGTTGTTCCAGTACTTTTCGACGCTGATCTCTTGGCCAGTGTTGATCTGTGTCTTCGCTTTGTCTTTTATGTTTGCAGTGAAGATGTCTTTTGTGTCCTGATCCTTCAAATCTCATGGAAAAGTTAAACTTTAAACACCACTAACTACCAATCAGCGAATGACTATTAACGCACTAATCGAATAAACGAGGCGATTTCGGCTATAGAATACATATATTTATGAAAACAAAATACATAAAATCTGCATAAAAATGTTTCATAGGATACATTTCTCTGATATATGTGATAAAAGCATCTCCTAGTTGAGCATAGGAGTACCAACTAGAAAGTTACAACACATTCTATATACACATATTCATCAAAATGACTAGAAATGACATACTTTTGAGATCCATCAATAGCCCAAATCCTGTTTTTTCAGCCTTCCCCAAAAGTCTTCGATAGAACTGGTTTGTTATCAAACAGTGTACACTTCTAAGAAAGTTTGAGACAGCTGCCACCCTTGCACTACTGATAGGATGTGGAGTTGAAGTTCAAATAACTGTTTGAGTGTGTATCCCAACTAAAAATATAGACATTAAGATGGTCATTTCCTTTCCACTTATCTCGGCAGTCTATAAAAGGCAACTCACTGATGCCTAACTCTGTTTCCAAAGTAAGCGTAATGATGGTAAACTGCCTGTTCTCATTCACTCCAATAATGAACGGAACAGCTTTCATCTCAGCCGTATTTTTGGTTTCAGTATGCTGAACTATGACTACACCATGAGTATAATTGGTTTTATTAGACGGATGTTTTAGACTTTAGTTATCTCACTGATGAGAAAACAGAGGTGATGAAGATTCCTGGGCAACACCACCAACAGCAACAACAACAACAGACAACAATCAGCATAAATGGAAGGAACCTGAAAGAAACAACCTCCTTCACCTACCTACGTGGGAAGCATCGTTTCAACTACAGGCCGACGGAACTGACGAAGGTATCAAAGCAAGAATCGGAAAAGCAAGACAAGCTTTCACTACTCTCAAGTCTGTGTGGAGATGAACAGCACTCAGCTTCAAAAATAACATCCGGATTTTCAACTCAAATATGAAGTCAGTCAGTGCTACTTTACGGATCAGAGACTTGCACTGCGCGTCATAAAGAGCATCTCAAACAAACTACAGACCTTCATTAACAGCTATCTTCACCCAATACCACTCAAGATCAGATGGCCGGCCAGAAAAGATCAGCAACAGAGATCTCTGGCATTGAGCGAACCAACCAACCAGGAACCGATTGCGAAACAAATAGGCAGGAAGAAATGAAGATGGATTGGCCAAACTCTGAGGAAACAAACCATCAAGTGACATCACTAGACAAGCCATTGCTTGAGTGGAACCCGAATGCGAAGCAGCGAGTTGGCCGTTCAAGGTTGACTTGGAGGAGGTCATGTGAAGAGGAGATGAAAACGTGTGGGCAGACTTGGAGGCAGGTGAAGACTCTAGCAGAGAACCGAACGCAATGGAGACGCGCGGCTGAAGCCCTATGTTCCTGTAGGAATTAAAGGAAACAATAATAATAATAATCTCACCGATGTTCAGTAGGCATCATTTTGACAGGATTGTGTCTGATTCACTTACTGTTTGTATGAAAATTAACTCAGCTAACCACATATATTTCCAGGTGGTTGCAAGGACAAATAAATAGTTAGGTCAAACAGGCTCTACACTTATAAACCCACAAATGTTAAGCATACGTTAGCCAGTAAAGGCGAATCAGAGTTATATTAGGAGATGTATTGTGGAACAAGTAAAAGATGGACCGTAATCAGAGGGATTTATCCATGCGTTCACTTGAACAAGTACCTGTATGAATGAGCAAAGAGATAAACAAATGTATATATAGTGCAGTCTTAGCGCACTCGGTAGATACTGATCACTCAATAAAACCAGAGCAGGTATAGTCGGTTATCTACCGTGTTCCTGATAATCTATTTAAAGGGGAATGACTCCATCCACTATCAGTAAATGAAGCGGTAGCGGTCAATACCGAAATACCTGGCCTTTGTGTACAGAAGAATTGTGTCTAACTGGTGTGTTTACCTAAGCGTACAACCAGGTTAACTAATCCTGCATAAATATTGGGAGTTAAATTTTCTACCTAATATAGTGAATTGAAACACCTAACGGAATCTTGTGATCACTCCATCAATTCTGCTATCCAATTTCTAGACGAATAATAATAATTTGCTTTATTCCAGAAACAGTACTAGTGGTACAGTGTTGAATTTTCACCACATATCTACAATATTTGCATCTAATTTTATCCAACATTAAAAAGGAGTACTTCAAAAAAATAAATATAAAGACAACAAAAGCACACAAAAATATTTTTTTAATGCGAAAAAATATACCAAGAAGTAAAAGGGAAAATAAACAACATAAAATAATATCCCAATATTGGGTAGTGGAAGCTGTGATATGATTATGCATGGTGACAGTAAAGCTATAGTCATACAAGAAGTTATGAAATGATATTTAAGAATGTTTATCGCCAAGATGATTAGTTAATTTAGGTTGAACAACACTTAACAATCATGAAATAACATTTCAGGGTTTTTTTTTTTATTGTCATGTCTACTGCGGTGTTTGTAGTGGTAGTGTGAGTAATCCTGCATAATACAAAATTTTAAGATGGTGATAATGTCGTTCACAACCAATGATTGTCAGTTAATATTGCCGAAAAAAATAAAAAATAAAAAAACAACCACAAAACTAATAATTACATGATGGTTAATGACAAGACAATTTTGTAATACTCTTAGTGATAATATAGTCAGAACCACTAGATACACAAAAGAAGGAACACAGTAAAGTACAAAAATGTAAGCCAATGTTAATAATTTAGGTAGCTAAGTATGTTTAAGAAGGAGTTCAATATAGAATACAAAATAAGAGAGAAATAAAAGAGCCTAAAATTATGTTGTTAATAACAAAGCAAGTCACAGGTTTCACGCTTAACATTGTCTCTGTCGCTTAGAACACGGGCCAAGTATGGTATCGTTGAGTTCCTGTACTTGGTTGTACGAGCATAGAATATTTTATACTGATTTCTGTTTCTACCTGATGAAATACAAGGCGAGAGTTGGAAACAGAGGGGGTGTTGGGGGTCGGAGAGTATGGTTTTAGACCATTTTTCGCATGTATTCAGATGCCTATCAACTAAAGTAGTAACTAGCTGACTGGGTTTTACACCACTAATCCTACTGACTACCTTCAACATCCTTCTCAGGATGGCATAGTCCTTTTTCAGTAGCCCAGGAAAGACCAACGGGGAGCAGTAAAGTAGAATAGGTAAGATACAAGAGTTGACAAATTGTGAAAGTAGAGGTTGGGTGATTCCAGATTGTCTTAGTTTCTTAATGTAGTAGGTTAGACAGAACACTTTCTTAGAAATCGTTAGGATATGAGATGTCCAAGTAAGGTCGGAAGATAGAACTAGACTCAGGTATTTTGCATTAGGCTTCCAATTCAGCGGCCAAATATATGAACAAGTTAAATGAACACCCGTGGGATTGCAAATATTAGGTTTGTTTTCAGAAACAGTGATGCAGAGGCTCGAAAACATAGTCATACCAGGGATCAAACCCAAAATTTGGATACGTTACGTAGACGACACATTTGTAATAATCGAAAGAAACGAGTTGGATAAGACTCAAAACTTGATAAACAACGTCTTCATCGACATCAGAACCACAAAAGACGAGGAATCCTAGAAGAAAATCGCATTTTTGAACGTCTTAGTCAAGCAAACAACCATAACAAAAATAGAAACTCAATTTCATAGAAAATCAACTCACACCGACCAAATACTGAATAAAAACAGCAATAATCCAACAGCACACAAAAGGAATTATATTCAAACACTATTCAAGAGAGCCAGGCAGGACTCATTGCAGCTCTCCCACCTTAAGGAAAATTGAAGAAAGATATTTCATGAACGTCTTCCAAAAGAATGGATATGCACGGAATTTCATCAAAAGACATTTAATCACAAGCCAACCTACCGAATGAAAGGCCCCCAAGGAAAGCAAAAAAGAAATTGCCCTACTATTTATAAAGGATATCTCGAAAATCACTGTAAGACTCTTAAAATATTTAGGAATTGACCTCACACACAAAGCAACAAACTCACTTCACTCAGCTTGCTCTGTATTAACCAAAAGACTCAACAACGAAAGAAGATAAAACCAACATCATCTACAAAATAAATTGTAACCACTGCGAAAACACTTTATTGGCCAAAGTGGACAACGTCACCTTCATCTTCGGATCCATGAACATACGCTAGCTGTCAAAAAACATGACATCCACTCCATCATATCGCCTCACTGCATACAGACAATCACGGACATTAATTTTACTGGGACAACCAACGTTCAAACATTAGACAGAGGAAACACCAAGAATGCTAGAGAATTTTAAGAAGCCTGGTATTCCAATGAATCATCAACCAAAAGACACATTGATATGAACAAAATTTACCAACCGACAAGAAGGAAATCTCACACACAAAGGGTCAAAGTTCAAATCAATGAAACAATCAGTTCCAATACAAGTAGCCACCTAGAGGATGTGAAAGCACACAAAATCAACCGAAGAGTCGTCTTCAAGGTCACCCACTAGGAGAGATGACTAATGGTGAACTCGTGGGGAAATCTGAAAGCTTACTTCAACAAATTGAAGTATGATGCACTGGAGACGTTGCCTAGTAGGGTGCTGAAAGCTTCACAAATTAACTATCTTGCTCAGAGAACAAAATCACATCAAAATATCTTTTTTCTTTTGTTTTATTGAATAACGTTCTTTTTATACCTGTCATGACCTGTTCACATTCCTTATTATTTCCATTATCTTACTTTAACATAATGCTTTTTTCAACTTGTCATTATATACTTACTCAATCCTGTTTATTTCATCTCAATAAGTTCATAATTATTATCTGATAATTGTTCACATATAGTCCTTTGAATTTTATAGCTTAGCGTCGTTATCATTTCAGGATCATCATTATTGTTATTTCTCACCCTTGAACTTACTTACGTCTAATCTATCTCATTTGCTGGTTTATTTCTCTGTAGTATTCACACTGTCTTACGCACCACTGATTATGCTCACCCTCGAAACTTGTGCACACAGATATCATTAAATTATTCCAGCTCATTTTATCTCACGCTCTTATTGACCATGCATATTCTAATCGATAATAAAGCCTAACTGACTATTATTCCATCTCATCTTATACTTCTTCCAAAATACACCTTCTGATATACTTCTCATTTGCCTTTTACTTGTTAATGTATTCTAAAAATTAACTGATTTATGCTTGTAGAACCTAGAGAAGACACCACAGTTGAAACCACAATTATTCGCTCTATTTTTGTTATGAATATATTATTACGGGGATATTCAAGTTACTATACAAATACAATCGTCTAATTCAGGTAAAAAATATTCATTCAGTCATCTATAAAAAACAAAATAATAATAAAAATTCCTCTTCTCGCTCTACAATCATATATGCATGTGTTTATATACATAGAATATTCTAGATTAGTAGTCAATAACAATATTAGTGTGTTTTTTAAATAATATCGATTTGTAAAGTAAGGTCACAATGGAATTACAGTTCATTAAAGATGCTTAAATTATAATAATAATAATAATAAAGATATAGTAGCGAATAGAATATCAACTAAAATTAGGGAAATTTCTTCAAAAATTGAGGATCATTCAAACCTGGATGGCCAAGGTAAGGACAATGTCTGAAATAACTTCTTTTGGATGAACAAATAAGGCATCTTAATTTGGATCCCAACAGCCTCAGTAATATTTAGTAGTTGAACTATTAAAGCGAAATTAAGATTTGTTATTATGCGGTAAATGACCCTGAAAGCATGATTAACGTCAATCTTGTGTTCTGTATCCACAAGATGAGATAGAATAGCACTGCGAATAGATTTTGTTTGTCCTTTACTTAATCAGGCAGGGTGATATTCGGAAATTTCACGAGAAACACGCCTAATTCTACGGCCAATGTAACTGGCTCCACAGGAGCTGTTAAATTGGTAGATACACATAGAAGAGGTGAAATTAGGCAGTTTGTCTTTTATTCCCGAACGCAAATGAAGAGTGGTTTTGAAGAAACAACGTACTTTGGCAGCAGGGAATGTACTTTCTACCGCATTTCTAAGGCGCTGTATTAGTATCTCACCGATGTTGTCCCTAAGGAACTGTTGGTACTTCGGGCTGCTTTGATTTTAGATTCATGTTCTTATCAATAAACTTTTCTGGATAACCACTTCAGCTCAGCAACCATTCAATATTATTAAGTTCCTCACACAGACATTCATCCGAGCAAATTGCTCTTGCTCTGTGAATCAAGCACTTTATCAGATTGCGTTTGTATTTGAAGGACACGAAGCTGAGAAAATGAGTATACTGACCCGTTGATGTATGTTTTCCATAAACACCTCTTATTGCGCTATCCTCTTTTCTGGTCATAAGGACGTCTAGAAATGAAATAATAGAGTCTTTTTCTTTCTCAATAGTAAAATGTTTTTTGCAGGATGAACCTGGTTAAATTTATCCAGAATGTTCTTTGTTTCCTTCTCATTTTTCATAATCAAAAATGTATCATCCATTTACTGACAAAAGAATCAGGTAATCCTCTCAAATAGATCTTCAAAATTGTACATCGAAAAGCAGATCATGGGAAACAGTTTTAAAGCTAATTTCCACATCGCTGTTTAAACCCACATTTAAAACAGGTTTGAGTTAAATATCTATATTAGCTGAAGCTTGAACCATAAAAGGGATTAAACCTGTTTTATGCGTTCAAAAAGTACTCAGTAAAGAAAGCAAATGATCCACAAAAGGACTAAATGAATTAGATCATTAGATCAATTAGATCATTATCTCTCTCAGTGGCTTTATTCTAACATACACATATAGTATTTTTATTACAATACACAAGCGGAGATATCAAATAAATTTGAACTTCAGATATTCTTTTGCAGAGATTTGATTGGTTACACGATTTCTTAATCAGCTGAAATCGGTTAGAGAACCAGAGGGAAAACTGGGAGTAGCGGACAACTATTTTGACCAAGTCTGGGACTTTTCTTTACGGTAACATTGAGAGTAGAGTTCTCTAGTCGCCCGTTGATCTGCAGAAGCCCAAAAGACAAGATCCAGCACCTGACCACTTCTATATGTGTATATCAGTTCACCTGTTGCTGTGGAGCCAGGTACATCGGTCGTTCAACGCGCATTCTGTCAAAATGTGTCAAAGAACACTATCAAACGTGGCTTTATAAGGAGTGCAATAATCGAACACGTCGTCACCACTGGTCATTCCATCTCAACAAACGCCTCCTTCAAAGTAATCTACAAAGTGAAGAGCAAACTTCCAAAGACAGTACGACTCCGTCTCCTTTGCATCGCAGAAGCTCTAGCCATTATTCTAGAGGAACCAGAACTATGCATACAAAAAAAAATTATTCAACCACTTCTACTCCCATAGTAGCAACTCTGTTGATTTGACTTAACTTTTGTTTGTATGCTTATTTTTCTACATAAAACCCTTGTGTAATTCCGTATATTTTGTTTCCACGTACACCCTGAGTACAACTCTTTCATCAGACTATTCATGTTATTACGTAACTCTTCTTTATCAATCGTTTGTGATAACTCATCACTTTTGTTACTACCCTCTTATATCAACATCCAATCCATCTGAACCTACTAATTGTATTTTCGTTTGACAAATTTCATGTACACACACATACAAAACAACCATATATCTATTTACGATTGTACAGCTATGAGAATGGATTCACCGTCGAAAAGAGACTCTTCGTTGAACTACTTGTTTACAGTAATACTCACACACTGGAGTTTGGACTCAGGAATTTTCGGTTACAAGGAGAGGTCATTTTTGAATCCAAAAGGAAAATTTAGGATCTGGAAAACAACTTTTTCAATACCACCATCTTGCCTTCTTGTTAGCAGGACATCAAGAAGTGATAACAAGGTGTTGTCTTTCTCTGTTTCGTATGTAAACTCAATTTGTTGGTGAGCCATACTGACTGACCATTATCAATTGGTTTATCATAGTTCCTAATTATCAGAGATGCGATTCATTGGCATAAGCAGTTGACTTTGTGTATGGGGACGCTGAACCCTTTCTCAGTAAATATAGCTAGGAGTGTGAATCTTACTCATAGATGCCAAGTAGTATGTGGTAAACGACTTGAGTTTTTCAACACAGAACCTTGCACAGATGTGCAGCAGTTCGAGTTGCTTCACCCCTCCGTGAAGCACATCAAACAATCGAAGAGAGATAATAGACAGAACTGTGGGGAAAAAGAATTGTAATATGGGCGAAGAATAGAGTTTCATTGGATATGATAAAACACAAAGCGTGAATGCATCTGCACGATCCTTGACAACGATTTTGAGCCATAACACCAATTGTCTCCAATCGTCACTGGTTATTCCAATCCCGAGGACTCCAACCTGTCTGGAGTCAGCACCTCTCTAAGCGGCTGGCTCACTGGCTTAAAGTGTTATGGAATCCACGTATTGATTTGCAAAGATTTGATTGGTTTCAGGATTTCATCGTGAACTGACATCATTTAGAGGATCATTTGAAATCCAGAATGGAGTACTGGATGGCTGTTTCATTCTATTTTAGGACTCTTTATCAGTGCTTTCCTTTCACCAGCGTTGGAACCCAGAGGCTCCTGGTTATAAGGCGAGTGAGCCCGTAGACCATTCAGCCGCTGGCACCTAATGTCAAATCAATCAAATAAAATCTCTACAAACCAACACTTGAATATCAATACGATGTTCACTAGCGACTAGCTCTGGTTATCTGAGCTCTGGTGTGAAGTTGTGACCAGTGGAATACAGTAGGTCGGATGTGAGAAAAAATCCCCGCCAGCGATGACATTCACTAGTGGTCGCTCTATATCTTGAATTGGCAGCAGTTGGAATTCATGGTTTGGCCGTTGAATTAGGTCTCAGTGGCTGGATGAACGGTTCTACGCGCTCACCTTGTAACCATACGGTTCTGGGTTCGAAACCTGACGGTGGGTATAGACTGATAAAGAGTCCCGAACAAGGAAGGGGTTAACCAGTGGTCACCTAACCGATGTCAGTTCATGTTGGTTTGATTGATTAATGATGCCATGTTTTGGTCTGACCACCACTAGCTATTTTCCAGCCTCATCGTATGCCCGTCGAGGAGGGCGACGGAGAGGTTATTTATGAAGCAATATTTCCAGAAGAAATCATATATTTACTAAATTGCACACCATATTTAAACTTATTTAATCCGGTAGTTTGTAAAAAATCATTTCTTCAGTAAACCAGTCAACAAAACGTTTTGTTTAAAAACGAAAGGAAGAAAGAAAGAAAGACAGTAAGCCAATATTGACTTTACATTAACACTCGGGTAAATATTCTTTGTTTGGTTAATGAAGTTTACAAGCTTCCATTTTTTTTATAAAACGGAATTATGAATTTGCTTCTAGGGCATCAATGTTAATATTTAATTTAGTTTTAATAATAAATATAATGAAATAGAAGGAATTTATAGCTTTAGGCATTTATCGTATATTGGAATATATTTAGTTTCCAGAGATTTCGATTAATTTTAATATAAATGTTATCACAAATTGCTACTAGTTACGAAATCGCTGAAAACTAAGGAGTCAGTGATTTTCTAGCATTGCAAACCCTTGACTTTATCGGGAATCGAACCTAGGACTTTGCAGGACGAGTACATCAGCCATTACTCTTGAATGCCATACAGTTAGTGAAAGCTGAAAAGGCTACATAAACAGGTGGACTTCCCCTAAAATCACTGAGACAGAACCCAGTGACCTCAGCAGATATGATGACGCTAACGTTAAAAGAGGTTTGGAAGGAAGGAAAGGTGCTCAACGGTTGGAAGAATGTGTACCTTGTCAAACTTCCTGAAGAAGGTGGACTTAGGTGCTTTCAAGAATTGGTGAAACACGTCGCTTCTTTAAACGCCAAACCAAATATTAGGCTTCACCGACTTAGAAAGACTAAGAGATGCCCCGAATGTCAGATTTGACCGGGAAAACGTTGAATTCAAAAAGAAAAAAAATCATAATCGAACCTATAACCAATGAACAGTGAACTCATTACGTAAATATCATCAACTTAGGAAAGATCTTCGACAGTGTAGACTGTGAACAAATGTAGGGGGTGTCTTAGTTCTAAGGATTGACACGAATCTTCATAAACCCCTTTCAGAAGCTACACAATTATTCCATATATCAAGTGGTTCAAGGTAAATTTAGCAATGAAGACAGGAGTAAGTCAAGACTGCCCACTATCACCGATGACATTTTCTCTTGTGGTGGAGTAGACCATTCAAAACAGACTATGGGGAGTATAAAGACAGAAAAACGTTAGACTGACAACACGGCATTAGAAGATCTGGATTCCGTGGATTTTTTCTTCTTTTCCTTCACGTTCCCCAGTGGAACATAGGGCCTCAAGCTAGCGGCTTGAAGTTTCTGTAGCAGTGTTTATTTTACAGGATGGGGTTCCTAGCCTCATGCCCAACCTTTTCTCTTCACCAGCATTATTTCTAGCTCAATGAGGTAAAGGAGTACGTCGGCCGGGGATCGAACCCCGGACCATGTGCATGGTCGGCAAGCGTCCTAACCGCTATACCACCGTGGATGATAGACGTATAAAGTCACACAAACTCAAAGATTTACAAGCGAAAACCGATAAGTCGATAGAAGAGGAAGTGAAGACAGAACTTCGCGTGAATGTAAGCAGGACAGCAATGATAGAGATATCCAACTACGAAAAACGAGTAATCATCATCAATGAGAAAAATCTAAACGAAATCATCTCCCTCAGCCACTTACACAGCATTGTTTCAACTACCAGTGACACAGAAAGGATGCAAAAGCCGGTCAGGATTGGGGTAAGCAAGACAGGCACTTATTACTTTGAAGTCCCTATGAGATCTTCGACAGTTAACACTTTGAACACGATTTGAATTTTTTGCACTCATTTCAATTCACTACTTTTGTTTGGCTCAGGGGCATGGCGGGCATACCACCCATAGAAGGCCTTTTCGCCTGAAATTGAAGATAAGATGAATGGTTGTAGAGAAAAGCTAAGCACCAGGGACTTCTCACAGCGTACCAGCCGAAAAAATGTTGTCAGACGAAAAAGCCTTCAGAGGGGAATTGAGATGAGTTGTACATACTTTCAAAAGACGAGGGAGTAATCTCACATACAAGTCGGACGAGTGGAACTGAAGTGAGAAAAGATGTTTTGGGTGTTTGAGGGTGACAGGGACAATATTATATAAATAAGGCATAATAGCTCATACGTAGCCGTGTAATCAGCTAAAATAAGTAGTGGAGAACAGAATCAAATAAAGATATCATCCTGAAACTCTTTGCTTCACTTCGAGTCTAAGTAGCGAACTGTAACACCACTAAGGCTTATTAGCTAAAATTTTGCGAAAAACCAATAATAACTGCAAAAGTATAGGGCGCGATACAACACAAGGTCTTGTTGAAATGTATCTTACCTATGGATGATGCTGACTTGTTCTTTGGAGGATTTCATCACGAGCTGACATCAGTTAGAGAACCACTGGGAAACCTGGGAGTACTTGACAGCTTCATCGTCCTAGTTTGGGACTCTTCAGACTGGGACTTGTTCTTTAGGTACTTATTACTTGTTCACAGTAAATATATTATTATTATTCATGTGGGCTTCGAGTAGAACAAAGGGATTTAGCAGAACATTTCCATTTCACCATTTCCTCTGCACATCTGTTAAGCTGGTCCCACTAATGCCTAAAATCCCTCATCTCCTCATGACTAGGTCTCTACGAAACCATCCGACGCCTAGGTCATCGTTTCCCACTCGGTTTCCATTCGATGTTACCAAACTCATCCGATACAAATCCATTTTCTTTAGAATGTTTCTTGGTCAATAGGTCCTTGATCGATTCATTGCCGCAGTATATTGTTGGTAATTCTTCAGTATGGAGCCATCGAAGGTGCCTGCTGTTGATAATAGTCCACAATTGCCTGTTGGTAACGCTTTTGATGACGCGAAATGCAAGTTTGTAACCCATTTAGAAGAAATGATTGACTCCACACTGGTGTCGGTCATCCAAATTTTATTGTTTATCCTGAGTTAGTTCAGAAGATTTTCAAACTGATATGGATATATACATACTGAAGTGCGTCAGAGGCTCAGTGGTAGACTGCTTGCCCCGGACAACGAGTTCCTGAACCTCGCTCACCCTGTAGTAAGTCCGGTAAACAGAGGACGTTCAGTGTGAGCCTATTGATCTCACCCCGCAGAAACTTTCCAAGCTGGTAGTAGAAGCCCTATGTTTCACCCGAAACGCAAAGGGAATGAAAAACATATATAAAACTAAAGCTTATGAAAACAACGAAAATTTAAAATTAGCTTTTAGCCAGCACATCGTTATTGTTTGCGTATTTGATTAATTCATATTTTATTTATCCTGCTTTAATCCTCAAATGTTTTTTTCATCTGCTTTGAAATGTCTGCTTAGCAATGAAAAGGAATTATAAGCAGTAAACTCAGAAGGAGCAAGCAAGCACCTGACTTCGTTTATTTTGTTTATGATTAGAAATGTGTATTCACGCGATTCTGCATACTGATTTCCTTCACACTTATCTCACTGCTGATTTCGTCTAATCCCTATGTTGTGAGAGGAGAAGAGAAGAGGAAATGAGGGTAGATTTGTTATTTTTCAACATGTTTAAGTATTTTTTTGTGGGATTTTATTTTCTCAATTTCCCGTTGATCGTTTGTGATTGAACTGAAATGCCAGGATCTCTGCAGGTTTGTCGCCTCTTGATGTTCATGGTCGTATAATGTATGATGTTTAAAATTATATTATTGAGTATGATTATTATTATTATTGTTTCCTTTAATTCCTACAGGAACATAGGACTTCAGCCGTGAGTCTTCATTGCGTTCGGTTCTCTGCTACAGTCTTCACCTGGCTACAAGTCTGCCCCCACGTTTTCATCTCTTCTTCACATGACCTCCTCCAAGTCACCCTTGCACTGACGACCAACTCGCCACTTCCCTTTCGGGTTCCACTCGAGCAGTGGCTTGTCTAGTGATGTCACTTGATGGTTTCCTCAGAGTATGGCCAATCCATCTCCATTTCTTCCTGCCTATTTGTTTTACAATCGGTTCCTGGTTGGTTCGCTCATTGCCAGAGATCTCTGTTGCTGATCTTTTCTGGCTATCTGATCTTGAGTATTGAGCGAAGGTAGCTGTTAATGAAGGCCTGTAGTTTGTTTGAGATGCTGTTTATGACGCGCCAAGTCTCTGATCCGTATAGTAGCACTGACTGACTTCACATTGGAGTTGAAAATCTGGATCTTATTTTTGATGGTGAGTGCTGTTTGCCTCCACACAGACTTGAGAGTAGTGGGAGCTTGTCTTGCTTTCCCAATCCTTGCTTTGATATCCTTGTCAGTTCCGTCCGCCTGTAGTTGAAACGATGCTTCCCAGGTAGGTAGGTAAACGAGGTTGTTTCTTTCAGGTTCCTTCCATTCATGCTGATTGTTGTCTGTTGTTGTTGTTGCTGTTGGTGGTGTTGCCCAGGAATCTTCATCACCTCCGTTTTCTTTATGTTCACCTGAAGTACTATGTTTGATGATGGTGTTTGACAATGGAATCTAGAGTGGGCATTTCGTCCTATTTTGAGGCTTGTCAGCTAGCTGGTGAACCTACATCTGCGGTCAGTGATTACAGAATCTCTGACACATGGACCCATAAAACACTGATTTTAGTACCGAAGCTATTTTCATGCTTTCTTTGCTTTGATAATGCGATCTGTTAGCTCGTCCTTTTATCTTATTTCAAAATCTTTCGATTTCACCTCCACTTTTTTGATTGCTAAAATAGTTTTTGCCTTTATGCTACCGTTTTTCACAATCGACTTGAATCAATTACATTATTATGAAACCTTTACCTTTTTTTGTTTATATTGCTCAAAATCAATTCGAAAGATTCCGGAGTTTTTAACCTTTGGTGTATACGGTGAAGAAATGTAACTTCTCAGCTTATTTGATCTATTACTCAAGTGTTTCTTGCTAACTGACACCATTTGATCACTTCAACTACTCTAAAAGTTACCTTACATTTTCCTGTACTTTGTGTTCCAGTGAAGTATAGGGTTGCAAGTCTCACCTTCCCTCTTTTGCCGGCTTGTCAACAACTTTAAAACAAGCAACAAGTGTTGTTAATAAAGCAGGATTTAATGAGTTCATTAAATTTCGATAGAACTCTTCAGCTGAGTACTCTACATACAGGGATATATATACCACTGGAAATACATTGAGAGATAAAAGACTGACAAGTAAATAAACTACATTGGATTAATCATATGAAACGACACGTACGAATATTTTTCAGGCCATGTTCAAGCAGATAAGGAGAAGAGAGTATTAGAGGTTAGAATTAAGATACAAAGCATTACGCTTCAATTACATCACTTAGATTAACAATTAGTCATTAGAGAATATATCAAGAATTGCAAACAGAGTAATATCAACACTTCAGTATCGACACTTCAAACTGCGTATATCAATTTGAGTGTGTTTGTGGAAGCGAATACATAGGTCGTAAAGAAAAGCGCCTTACTAAGGTACTTTTTTACTGAACAGAGCAGAAATTGTGGTAATTAGGATCCTGTCCTGTTCAGGTAGGTTTTATATAAATAGATCTTTTTATTGACCCATCAATCCATCGACTAAGCAATATGTCTAGGAAAGATAAACAGCTATCTTCCTCTTCTACAGTAAGATGCCTCTTCAGTAGAATCCAACGAATATGCACTGAAGACATACTTGATGAAGAGGAAAGAAATTTGACACAAACTCTGATTGATAGCAATTATCCAGACAAGTTCATCAGGAGATATAAACTAGTCAGAACATCAAGACCCACTCTCCAACTCACCCCTAAAAAACACGTGAACATCAAGTTACCCTATATGGGGCACCAAAGCAACTTGATAACTAGACAAAGACTGAAGGCTGCTGTCAAAAAGACTTTTTATGCAGCTAATACAATAATAAATGAAAATGTGAAGCCAATATATCTATGTAAGCCCTTCGAACATGAGAAAAATGACTTCACATCCCACTGTATTTACCAATTTGAATGTACGTGTGGACACACATACATAGGGAGGACTCATCGATCTCTGCAAGTAAGGGCTGGCTTCACAGCATATTCCTAAATGGCCGCACAAGCAAAGAGAATCCCCAGAACCCATTAATGGTGAGAACAGGAGACCTAGCTCCTTTATTGTGACACTTATTTTAGAGACAGGACACACATCTTTCAAACCAATCTATAAAATGTATTTAGGGCATATCCTAAAGTTTGTGGAAGCCCTAGCTGGCAATTAGAAAGTTCAAACCACCTCTATGCGTTCAAAAACAATTCGTCATCACACTAAACCTTCTTTGGTAAATTTTGTTTTGATACCACAGCAGATGTACTATTACCTCTGCTATGTGGTTTAGTGGTCTTCATTGTTATTTTGACCTTGAATGTGTCCTTTTAATTTGACCTAAGTAGTCTATTTTCTCACCTCTTAACTCTTTATTAATTTCATATATGTGAATTCCTATGGCAAGTCCGTGTATGATCAGATTGTTCGAAATGTGTCGCGCAAATACATTACATGATTCAGACAAATTACGTCTTCTTACTGCCTTATTTAAATTCATAAAGGGAACTAATTGTTTTAAATTATTACTGTTTTTATTATAACTATTACTATTGATATTACTTTGTTTGCGATTCTTGATATATTCTCTAATGACTAATTGTTTACTTATGTGACGTAATTGAAGCGTAATGCATTTTATCGTTATTTCAATCTCTCATACTCCCTTCCTCTTATCTATTTGAACCTGACCTGAAAAACGCTCACACCTGTCATTTTTGCATGATTAATTCAATGTAGTTTACTTGCTTATCAATCTTATATCTCTCAATGTAATTTCAATAGTATATATATCTGTGTATGTAGAGTATTCAACTGACGAGTTCTACCGAAATTTGATGAATTCATTAAACCCTGATTTATTAACTTTTGTTGCTTGTTTTAAAGTCGTATTGGGAAAGAAATATCTTCAATTATCATGGAATATTAAACAAGGCGGGGGTTAGCCGAACGTTGCGCATGAGTCAAATTTGGACGTCACATGTGGCTGGCAAGATTTCTACTAATAAGCCATCAACTGAAATTACTCTTAACACATACTTAGAATTTCATAGGTCATTTGTGACGAACGAGAAATCCATTGGATTCAGTGATGTTGTCTTAATCTACAACAAAGATTCCTTTAGTCTGATTCAAATTCAGAAAGAAGAATAGATGCGTGAATTAACGTGGAGTAGTCACACCAATATTAAGTCCTACTTTGACTCACACTGCCTGCAAAACCAATGATTCGTATGAATTTTTGGGATAAGCTACCGTCGCTGGTCTCAGCAATGTGAGTCCATTAATTCACCTTCTTTTTTGAAACTAGGTATATCAGCTGTATTCAGGATTCGATATCCAATCCTGTCATCGAACATTGACCCACAATCATGGTTTTATGAAGGAGAAGAAATATGCGCCCACCACAGCTGCATCTTGGAACACCTGATTGAATCTGACACCAGCTTAACCTGTGAACTAACTTCATAGTTATGTACTACAGAGTACGGAAAGTTTGTCAAAGGATTACGAGTAGAACGTCTTCAAAATCACAGAATTGATCACAGTACATATTTATAAGTTAAGTCCTGAACTCTGTACACAAAAGACCTTTACGACTGGAAACTAGTCAGTAACTAGTGTGATGTGTCTAGTCCTTGTGTGTGTGTGTGTATGGGTGAACAGCCATAAAACATTTGTTAGGGAATCGGGGAATTTTGAACAAGTATTAATAATTAGTGATGCATATCCATTTTTATTTATAAGTCAGGATTTGCTATGCATCAGCTAACATCACGCCTTCACATCTGTTCAAACTGTTGGGATTCACCCATATATGTAGGGCTTCTGCGGTCAGTATTTCTTTATATGAACCAAAATCCTTCTGTAGAACCCTAGTCCTATCAAAGTCGATTTTACGACCCGTTTCTATCGAACGCAGTGCAATCGCTGAGTTGTTTTCTAGGTTTTTTATGTCTGCACAGGTCTTTAGAACCACCTTTAGACATTGTTTATGCACTTTCACTCTTATATTCACCTGTCTGGAAGTTACTCCTACATATACGACGCTAAAATCCCTACAACTTATCTGCTATAAACAATTCTGCTGGTTTTCTTGTTCTATTTTATCCTTAACCGTGACCAGTGCTGAGCATAAGGTGTTAATTGCAACTAACACCTTATGTTAATTTCGTTAAATTTCCCTGAAGAAGTTCGGACTAGATTGCCGAACGAAACGTTGGAACTAATCATTTCAATTTCCCTGAGATTTTTCAAATATAATTTTTACAAATGTCTACTTCTCACTTGGCGCTCAATTATTTTGCAACTATCCGGTCAAATCTTGATCACAGTTCATATGCGTATCAGGCTGTTGGTAATACTTTTGGTGAAGTGCAGTGTGAGTTTCTGGCCCACATAGGAAAACTAGATGAACATTAGTGTCGTAAGTTGGAATCTTGTTGTTTCTCTTCAGCGCAACAGAACTGGAAGCTGACTTCAGGGTAACGAACGTCTGAATTGCTTTTCTGATTGTAGTTTTAACATCCTCGTCTGTTCCACCGCCTGTAATTGAAACGATGCTACTTACATAAATGAAGAGAATGACGTCCTTCAAATGTATGCCATTGATAATGACTGGTTCTGTTTATTGTTACCACTGTTGGTTGTTAACCTTCATCAACCCCGTCTTCTCTGTCTGCACCTGGAATTCTGCCTCCATTCACTGTTTCTTCTGTCAACTTGTGGAGAAGACTTCTCAACTGATTTGAGATTTCTAATTGTGACTGGCTTTCACATCTCCATCTGTTCTGCCTCTGATTGAAGCGGATGTAAAGATGTGCATCCTGATTACTGAACTCATCTATTATATTATTCATCTTATTATTATTATTATTATTTCCTTTAGTTCCTAGAGGAACATAGGGCTTCAGCCATGCGTCTCCATTGCGTTCGATTCTCTGCTAGAGTTTTCACCTGGCTCCAGGTCTGCCCACATGCTTTCATCTCCTCTTCACATGATCTCCTCCAGGTCACCCTTGGACGACCAACTCGCCGCTTCCCTTTCGGGTTCCACTCGAGGGCTTGTCTAGTGATGTCACTTGCTGGTTTCCTCAGAGTGTGGCCAATCCATCTCCATTTTTTCCTGCCTATTTGTTTCACAATGGGTTCCTGGTTGGTTCGCTCCCAGAGATCTTTGTTGCTGATCCTTTCCGGCCATCTGATCTTGAGTATTGAGCGAAGACATCTGTTAATGAAGGTCTGTAGCTTGTTTGAGATGCTCTTTGTGACACGCCATCTTATTAAGTAACTTCAAAAGCCTTAGTCAACTTCTCTCAAGCATTGGTAACTCATTCTCTTTCCTGAAAACAAATTCTATATCGAAGCGATTGTACAGTTAAACAGCCGAATGAATTCACCCAAAAAAGAGCCTATTCTCTGAATACTAATTGTCTTGTACTCTCCATTAAAATGCATGCCCACTGAACTTGAAACATAATCAATTCTGAAACCTTTTCCATATCTAATCCATATACATTTCACCTGAAACTAATTCCTAATTGATATCTGAAATTTATTTAAATGAATTAAATTAGAAAATTGTATCAATTAAAAGTTTGTTTTATTTTTCAAAATGGCGGTTTTTCAAATTTAAATTTCGCGTAAAATTAAACAGCTCATCATTTTATCTGACCAATTTGTTTCGTTTTTCTTTTGGAATAAGAGTCGGGGCTATTTCAGTTCAAGCGTGAATGAAATAGAGTGGGTTATGTAACCCGGAAAACTGAAAGAGATGGATCACAGAATAGATTAGACTATAAGACTATCAAGAAAAATATGACATTGCGGCTTCATACAGTTTATAAAAGATATCTAAATCAATAAGTTATACTGCAAATTTTTTAATTATTTGAACAAGTCACTTGTAAAAAACTTATTAAAAGATACATTTGAGCAATAAGTATGAAATCTGGGCAATGCGGCAGAGTATAACTCCATTATAGATAAGATTTTATTTCAATAAATGACACAGTGGAATGCAGCAATAACAATGGTGAAATTAATAATGATAGCATAAATAAGAGGGAATATAAGGTATCAACAGTTATACCATATAAGGAGGGGAAATGTGAGACCCTACATAAGATTCCCAATAAGGCAGGAATTTGAGTGGCATTCAAGCCTACCAACTCACTCAACTAGGACAAGCTCTGTAGGCTAAAGTATTCGGTGGACCCAATGAAATAAAATAATATAATTTACAGAATACCTTGCAATGAGTGTGAGTTAAGTCAACCACATAGATCAGTAAGACGAGTAGTTCGGGGTGATCAGATTTTCAGAACATACGAATTTAGCTTAGGTAAAAACGACTGATCCCACGAAGATAAGTAATTTGCAAAAGAGCTCAGCAATTACACTGCAGTCATTAACAAAGGACAGTCACAAGATATGGTGGAGGAGGGTTGAAATTCTAAGAAGTCATACTCGAGTACTACGGCGTACCCCAAATATTCATCAACCTTATTCAACAGCTGTACGACAACGGCACATGTCAAGTCATCCACAACAGAAAACTCAGCGAGGCGTTTGGAGTAAACACAGGAGTCAGACAAGGGTGCTTATTATCACCAATGATATTCCTAATTGTGGTGGACTGGATTATGCGTCAGACAGTGGGAAACGAGGAGACAGGGATATCCTGGACCGACGTGAAGAACCTAGAAGACATGGATTTCGCTCTTGGATGACTCATGTTTGATGTCACACAAAATCGAAGACTTACAAGCGAAAACTGACAAACTGGTCGAAGAAGCAGCAAAGGCAGGATTCCAGGTGAACATAGACAAGACGGAGGTTATGAAAATAACCAACCAACCAACAACAACAACAGCAGCAACATCCAACGCTAATCACTATCAACGGGAGGGAATTCAAAGAGGTTACTTCATTCACTTATCTGGGGAGCATTGTCTCAATTACAGGAGGAACGGACGAGGATGTCAAATCGAGAATCGGGAAGGCGAGAAACACATTCATCATCAACCTAAAACCAATCTGGAAATCTACGTCAATCCTCAGCACCAACAACATAATTCGGATTTTCAATACAAAATTCAAGTCAGTTCTTCTATATGGATCAGAAACTTTGTGGGTCACCAAGAATATCTCGAACAGATTGCAGACCTTGATCAACAACTGTCTTCGTTCTATACTGAAGATCAGATGGCTAGAAAGAATCACCAACAAGAAACTATGGGAACAAACAAAACAGGAACCAATCGCTCAACAAATATGCAGGAGAAAGTGGAGATGGATTGGACACTCGCTGAGCTGAGGAGGCCGCTGGGTGACATCGCGTATCAGGCCAACGCTCCAGTGGAACCCGAAAGGGAAGCGGCGAGTCGTGGGACGTCAGTGCAAGGGTGACATGGAGGAGATCGTGTGAAGAAGGGGAGTTGAAACAGTATGGACTAACATGGATGCAGGTGAAAAGTACAGTAGAAGACAGAAGCAAGTGGAGATGTGCAGTTGAAGCCCTTTGTTCCACTAGGAACCCAAGGGAACAGTAATAACAATAATAATAAAATATACTCAATTCGCATACATTAAATCATTATAAGAAGTTACTTATTTATTTTTAATATAAAAACATCTTATTTCATATCTGATTGTATTTGTTTGGTAACACTAATGTTATTTCTGAATGTACCTTATCATATATTAATTTTGTTCAAATGTCGGATCATGAATTTTAATCATGTTTTATAAATGAAGCAAGAAAGTTGTATGAGTGAGTACCTTGATATGATAATGAGCAGCAATAATTTGTGGGCGAAACGTCATCAGTTAATATTACTGTACAACACTGTGTGATTAATCAAAACAAATTCTTGTCTACAATGGAGGTTAGCATCCCCTTAGTATTTCATGGATAATACTGTCGAAACTATGCACTATACTACTCATAAAGACCAGATGAAGAATACATTTTGTAATCAAAAGTGTGAAGATCTTTTAACTCATAAAGATATATTTGGTGTTCTTATGTTACCTGAGTTGGTTAGTTAAACTGCAAAGCTTTCATTGTCACTCTGAATATCTTAGATGCCATGAGGTGAGCCTTCTGAATTCTCTATGACTTGATTTTTATCGCATGGAGGATTTCATCATTAGCTGACATCAGTTAGAGAACCACTGGAAAACCTGCGAGTACTGGACAGCAGTTTCGTTCTAGTTTGGGACTCTTCACAGTACGCACCCACTAGGGCTCGAACCCAGGACCTCCTGGTCACAAGACGAGCTCATAGACCATTGAGCCACTGGGACCAGATCCAATGGTCCTTGAATTCTAACTCCTGCGAATTCACGACATAGCACGACCATTTCCCAATGTCTTCTTCGATGAGTTACTGCCACATCTTCAACCTGCTGTAGCCTACAGGTTACGGCTTCCCAGTGGCTCAGAGTTCTACGAGGTCGCCTTATAAACAGAAGGTACTGGGTTCGAATCCCGGTGGGTGCGTACTGATGAAGAGTACCAAACTAGGACAAAACAGCTGTTCAGTACTACCAGGTTTTCCAGTGGTTCTCTAACTGATGTCAGCTCATGATGAAATCCTCCATGCAATCAAAACAAAATCCCTGCAAAACCAATACTTGTAAATTGATTTTTATCATCAGGAAGGAACATAGTCACACAATCAAAAGGTCAAGTAACATGCCAATGAAATGTTCAACATCACTACAGGTGAATGCGATACTAGGAAAAGTTCCAAGTCAGGCGACTAAACTCACCTGTCATCTGAAAGCCCATTTCACAGTATAGGTCACCGCTGATGGTGTCGTCTAAAAAGATAAAGAATATTTCAGAAGTCAGCTATCCAACCTAAAAAGCATAAAAAATTATAGCAATATACGTTTCGAAATTTATAAACAATCATAGCACAGCTTCATAGCAAACTTCGACCGGAGCAGGCTGGATTAATGAGGAACAAGTCATGCATCGATCAAATTGCAACACTATGTATCATCAATGAACACAGCTTGGAATGGCAGTCAGCTCTGTATCCTAAATTCATTGACTTTGAAAAGGCCTTCGACAGCCTCGATCGAGAGATGATTTGGAAACTATTTCGCTACTACGGGGTGCCGCCAACAATTATACATCTCATCCAGCAGTTTCACGATAATGCTGCATGTTAAGTAATTCACAACAGGAAACTCACGGAATACTTCGAAAAAGTGAAGACGGGAGTAAAACGAAGCCGCCTACAATCGCCAATGATTTTCCTGATTGCAGTAGACAGTAGGTAAAGAGGTGACAGGCATAATGTGGACCCACACAAAAGCTTGGAGGATCTGGACTTCACCGATGATATATGTCTGATTTCCCACAAACTGGAAGATAGGCAAATGAAAAGCAAAAGTAGGCAGAAGAAGCATCAAAGATAGTGGAAAGGTGCGATACCGATAATGTGTGCCAACGGAATGTTATTCTTACATGTTCCCATAGTTCAATTCAACATTTGCAACAAAATACAATAGATCTATCTGAACGTTCTATTTCATGTCGTTTAATGTAAACCAAAATCCAGCTCAGTGATTGGTTAACGAATATAAACTGTAGATGTATAAACAGTGGCTTGATTAGTAAAAAATATATACTTTGGCTTCCGTGTCTTGCCTTTTGTTGTTACAACAAGACTTCAAGTGACCATAAAGAAATCAGAGGTGATGATGAAGACTTATGGCCAACAGCAACTGCAACAATAACAGAGAACAATCAGCACGGATGGGAGAAATCTAAAAGAAGCATCCCCCTTCACCAGCCGACCTTGGAAGCATCGTTCCAGCTACAGTTGAAACTGACGAGGATATCAAAGCAGCGAGGATCAGGAAAGCAAGACAAGCTTTCAGTACTCTCAAGTCTGTGTGGAGATGAACAGGACTCAACACGAAAAATAAGATCTGGATTTTCAACTCCAATGTGACCTCAGTGCTACTTACTCTACGGTTCAGAGACTTGCACTGCTTGTCACAAAGGTCACTTAGAACAATTTACAGACCTTCATCAACAGCTGTCTTCGCTCAATACTCAAGATTTGGTGTCCGAAAAACATCAGCAACATGGATCTCCTGGAACGATTCAACCAGGAACTGACTGTGCGGAAAATATTCAGGAAGAAATGGAGGTGGATTGAACATATTCTGAGAAATCCATCAAGTTACATCAGATGCCAGGCTGTCTCTCTATTGAAACCCAAATGGGAGGTTGAGATTTGGTCGTTCTAAAGTGATATGGAGGAGGTCATGGGAAGAGGAGATGAAAGCATGTGGATAGATGTGAAACCAGGTGAAAACATCGATAGAGAACCGAAGACAATAGAGACGTGCATCTGAAGGCCCATGTTCCTCTGGGAAGTAAAGGAAACAGTGATAACATAACACAGCTGTAAAATAAATTATTCCTGTTTAATAGTAATAATATTATTAACAGATTCTTCTTCTCCCCGTAAAAAGAGAGATTTTATGACGTTTTGATTACTTTCTCATCTGTGTTTTCGTAAAAAGAGAGCTTATTAAAACAAAGTATATCGAAAATATATCTCTTCAATTATCAATTATTATTACTGTTAATATTATTATTATTGTTATTACATAAAAAAATTAAAGCGAAACTCTAATGGCTGACGTTTATATTTCTGTGTAATTTCAACTTTTCCAGATAGCTGTTCAAATATAAAAAAAGCTTTCCATCTGTTATGACTGTTAAAATCGTCAAAACAAAATAAAGTAATAGGATAAAAGTTTTTCGATTGAGTATTCCTACGGAAAAATGTTATTTATTTTTCATGTATTCATTTATTTTATTTCTTTATGTTCCCTATGGAACACCATAGGGCTTCAAGTTCAAGTCTTGAAGTTTCGACAGCAGTGGCTTTATTGTTAAGCGGTGGGATTGTTAGCCTCACGCCCAATCTTCGCTTTTTGCTAAACTTAATTAACAGCTGAGTGAGGTTTGAGAGGGCGTCGGTGGCTGGGGATCCAACGCTGGACCACCTGAGTGGCTGGCAAGCATTCTACTTTTGCGTTACTGACACAAAAAAACAAAGAAAGGTGGTGAAGTGGTAATCAAAAATCTCTTCTTTATTCGCAAATCACAATGGAGGTCCTGTTCGTCGTATGTTTCATTCTTCATCATCGTAAAGAAGTAATTTAGCTCATACATTTAATGTGTGCATGAGTGAATGATTATTTCAATTAGATCCTCATCTCTCTCTGGCTGTACTCTAAAATACACATATATCATTTTTAATACTATACACAACATTTTAGCAATCAAGTGACGATGTGTTTGCTTACAATAATTAGTCAGTATCAACATGTCGATGAGGCGATAATTAACGAAGAAAATTACAACACATGGATTGCGTAATGCATAATTTTGTAGAAACGAAGAGAACGTTGTCCACATAGGAGCATATTTCAGCATGGTTTTACAGAGCGATAAGAAAGACTGTGCGAAGCTCTGTGCTAGAACACTTGACCGACTTCTATCACTCTACCAACTCTGAACATGATTATAAGACCATCTGTTGAATCCATGCTATCCTGCCAACCGCCCCTTCTTCGTTCTAAACTTCTAAAGACAGTGGAGACGCCTTGGCCATTCATGAATTTAAGCCAGACCTTGGTATACAGAAGAAATGTGTACAATCCCTACTTCTGCCTTGGCCATATAGGGATAGACATTTATTTATTTCGTTTATTTAGTTATTCTAGGTACGTTTCCCTTATTACTGCGACTATCACTATCATTTCTATTCTCAATTAGAATTGTTTCCACTTGCCCTACTTTTCATTCTTAATCGAAAAATTGCTTGTACAATATTGAATTCTATCTTATCGAATTTCATATCATGTTAGGTGACGTTTTACATTTGCCTATTAATCCTATAATTGTACACCCCTTTCTAACATCCATACATCTTATGAATCATCCTATACATATGGCACTAACTGCTTTGCAACTTGACATCAAACTATGATTATAATCACAACTACTTTAATCACACTACTATTATTATTTCATGTGTTCACATTTTTGATTTAATTCTCTCAATGAATATAAACCATGTTTATGCGATTGTACAGCTTGATAATAAATTCGTTGAAAACAGTCTCTTTGCTGAGTATAGTGTTCTTAATATTACAATTTGAATTATTAAATTTTTCTTACAAGTTGCTCATGGATTGACATCAGTTAGAGAACCATCAAAAACCAGGGAGTACTGGTTGGCTGTTTCATCCTAGTTTGGAAATTATCGGTAGTACGCACCCACTGCCGGGGTTCAAACCCATGACCTCCCAGTTACAAGGTAAGCTCATATACGATTCAGCCCCTGGGACCCAATTCAATGGCCACTCCGGGAATTCCGTCTTCTACCACTTCATGATTTAGCGTAAGCTTGCCTTGTAACCGGAAGGTCCTGGGTTCGACCCTGGTGGTGGGTGCTTACTGCCGATGATTTTCAAACTAGTATGAAACAGCCGACCAGTACTCCCGGATGGTTTTCAATGGTTCTCTAACTATGTCAATGCGTGGTCAAACTCGTATAAACCACTCTAATCCTTACAAACCAAACTCTTGAAAATTATTAAATTATTGAAACGAAAAGTAGTTAAGGAATAAGTGAGTGTTCGAGTCGACTATATTATGGGTAATTAAAAAAAATAAAATAACTTGAGCAATTATGCTTTTTAAGGGCCTAGGGGAGAGTGAATAAGTTAGGTTAATACATTCATCTAATGATGGCCAAGGTGAGGAATGTGATTGCACGAATATCTTCTCCTGAACACAGATTTCCGCCTGGCTTCTTCTTCAGGCGGATTATGATGGCGTCAGTTGTGTGTGAAAGATAGACTCAAAAAGCAAAATTTAAAATTAGTTGAAATGAGATAGATAAATATACATTGAGTATTAACTCACTGTCTACAAGGTGTGCTTGAGCAGAGCTGAGAATAGATCTTGTTCGTCCCTTGCTTAGCTATGCTACAGGATGATGAGAAGTTTGGAAGTACCATGATGAGTCTGCCTAATTATACGCCCGATATAGCTCAGCGTTTTGATTAACTTCAAAATTATCGACCGTTTCCCTCCTAGAATGCACATCATTATTCTGACATTTGCATATCAAATATGCACTCAATCCTCATTATTTATCCTTGTTCCTGTTTAATAATCTCTAATTTACATGCTTCTCATCGTAGTTGTGCGATACATTGATGATGTATTGTTTTACGATGTCATTTTGTTTGAGTGAGTAATGATCATTCTGACTTTCGATTGTCTGTGAGATTTGTTTGGCATTTGTCTCTTACTGACAGAGTTTCTGTTCTCATCCAAGTAAATCTAAGGTGCTTCTTACATTTGAATTTTGAATAAATCAAGAATAACAGTCGTTTGTGCAGAATAAAATGCTACCATCATTGTTTATTTCGCTGGCTTCTCATCAAATAGCCTCTTACAGACCAAAGTCATGATTAATTATACCTACAGAAACAATTTTAACATACTTGCACGGAGTTCATTTTTAAACAAAAATCAGTCAATATATGCAGGCACTAATATATATATATATGTGCATAATAACCACTACCGAACAATAATGATCATACACAATGGAAGCTTTCGACATTACGTAATCAGATGAAGGAAATGGTGAAAATATCCAGTTACCAGATTGGGCAAGAAAAGACTGATAACCGCTTCTCTCTGAACTCATAAATCGGGTTTCAGGCGGTTGATAGAGATGGCTTCAGCAAACTTGAGGAGAACTGAACTCTTTTGCTTATTGATAATTTAAAGAGTGTTATCGTTAGGCATCTTCTTGATACGGGTCATGAGGTGAAGATAGTAATATCCCCCAAAATTATCAAATGGCAAAAGAGTTCAGTTCTTCTCAAATTTGTTGAAGCCATCTCCATCAACTGCCTGAAACCCTTATTATAAATGCTTTGCATATTATATTTTCCATGGCTGCTTATGCTTTTAAGGAGAGGTGAGAAATTGAAGTGATGCAATTTTGTGCTAATTTTTACTTTAAAATCTCAGTTCTGTTCAGAAGTCGTCACTCTGCGAAAAATCGATTTCACTTGTCGTTATCTAGTGAGAAATGCAGTTATTCACTCACCATTTTTTTCAGGTATCCAATGAACCATAGTTTTTAATGGAAACATTACACAGTATGGTTATTTATTATTATTTTCCTGTTGCGTTCCAAATGGAACATTGAGCTTCAACTGCACGTCTCCAATTTGTTCTATTTTCTGCTGTCCTCTTTAGTTGGCCACACTATTGATCATAATCTCTAATCTCCTCCTCTCAAGAACTCCTATATTTCACCGTCGGCCCTATTCCCAACTGACCGTTTTCGAATTGAGTTCCACTCCAGCGAAGGTTTGGCGTGCGACGTTATTCGACGGTCTCATCATTGGCGTATGCCCAATCCATCTTCATTTTCTTCTACATGTTCACCTGCTGATACAATTCTGTAACTTGATGGAAATGCTTTGCAAGTTTTTGACCCATATATAGAAGAATAGTCATTTATTGCTGTGTGTACTTACTCAAATCTATCAGTGAGGTGAGGAATATAACCAATCTCTACCTCTTACTCAGAAATGCTTGATCTCTAAGACTTCCTATGGAGGAGAGGAGTGCGTCCGTTAGAATCTTCGTAGTTTGCCTCCATCGGGCACTTGATTTCCTCTAAGTGTACAGATATAATTTCAAGTAGCATATGCATGTTTTGGCATTGTTACATCAAATAATGAGGTAAACTAAAGGTTAAGTCATGAGATCCACTATCACGGTTTGGGCATCTTTTCACTAAAAAGCTTTATCAGTGGGAACACATTATTTTACTAAGTTTAAATATTACAAGCCAGTCTAATATCAGAAGCACTTCATATAATCAAATGGAATCCAAATTGCCTGAATAGAAATGTTGGACTAAAACAGAATCTGACCTGGTTACAACACCTCACCGCTCTCCCATGAAGTGACAAAATCAACACGAATGTGATATGCAAGTTCGCTACGTAAACACACACTGCCTTTATAATGTTACACACTGATCAAATCCAACAATCTACACTTGATTTTGTTATCTTTATCAAATGACCAACTTGACAACGAACGAAAAATGACCACAGACTGACGAACGATGATCAAGTTAGTAAACTTTGTTTTGATACCATAACAGATGCACTATTTATTACCTGTTATTTTGTTTAGTGATCTTCATTGTTATT
>OX235273.1:5151343-5206111 GCA_944472155.2 Trichobilharzia szidati
ACAGATAAGGAACTCATTTACTGTGTTTTGCTTCGTCTGAAAGGGAGGACAAAGGGTGCTTCTGGAGAATCTCAAATTTAAATAAAAAAGTTGTATTACACAACGTTTGGTTCTCAATACACTAGTGACTGGTATGTATGCTGAAGGAAGTTTTCTTCTTAGAGAGAGATCATTTTAATATTCAGTGATATCTGAAAGTGCTTTCAAATTGTATAAGTACTTATACATATATGCAATGGCTCAGAAAAAGGATCGTCTGTTGACATTGTTGACATTTTCTAATTGTCCACTAACCGGTTTCAGTCCATGATGAAATCCTGAAACCAAACCAACACTTAAATATCAATCTGATGCTCACTAGTGTCTGGCCCTAACCAGGTAGGTAGTTACCTGAGTTCTGGTGGGATAAAGATCGGGTTTAAGGACAAATACGAGCCAGCAATGACATTCGCTAGCGATCGCTCCGTTTCATAAATTGGGACAAGTAGGAATCACCGGACCATTGAATCGGTATCCAGTGGCTGGATGAATGGTCTACGAAGGCGCCTTGTAATCAGAAGGTCCTGGATTCGAACGTCAGTGGGTGCGTACTAATGAGGAGTCCTGAACTATTGGGACGAAACAGCTGTTAAATACTTCCAGGTTTTCTTATAATACTCTAACCGATGTTAGTTCATGATGAATTCATTAAACCAATCAAATCACTGCAAACTAACAAATGAATATTAATCTGATGTTAAGCAGTGGCATTGTTCAAGAGGTTTAAAATCCACTGTAACACCCTACTGCTGACGAGGAGAGAAACGAAAACTCAATACCCATACAATTTCATCAAAAAATGTCTCATTTCAATAGTCAGCATATCATCACAAACCAACATCAGTGAGATGGATCACTGAAAGCCAGAGTGCACTGAACGGCTCTTCGCTCCCAGTTCGAGACTATATGAGTTGCACAGCCACAGACCTCATAAACAGGGATCTGGCACGAAACCTTCAGATTATGAGCCTAAATCCATTGAACGTTCAAACACTTAGCCTGGAATTCAGTGATCCATGAAGTCTAACTTGGTCAACTGATGAAATAGCATTGCGTTCTCCAATTCCTTCAATGAGAATCCATGTCATATTTGTTCGAGTCCTGGATTTAATTCCTTGTGGGGTGGTGAGTACGCATCATTAGAGAGTCTCAGGATAGGAAAAGACAGCTGTCCTGGTACACAATTATCTCCAACTGATGTTCGTTTGCAGACCAAAAGATACAACAGGAAAAGGAGACAAAATCAGCACTATTTGTAAAATAAATTACATAAACCATGATAAAAACTACATCAGTCAAATTAGGCGTCCCCTTAGACTATGAAGACAAGAATGCAAATTAACTGGGAAAAGATGCAATTTGTATTTTTTTTATGCTGATGCACATAGACAAATATGAGCACTAATTTCAAGTCAGTTCTTCTATACTGGTCAGAAACGTGCATGGCGTGTGACGAAAAGGATTTTCAAAAGACTGCAGACGCTTAACCACAGCTGCCCACTTCTATGGCTTCATACTGGTAATAATAGACTATGGCTGAGAACAAACCAACCAAGAGCCAGTTGCCAAAGAATTATGTCGGCGAAAATGGAGATGGATTGGACACACACCACTGAGGAGGCCGTCGAATGATATCGCATGCAACGCAGGTCATCTCTGTTGAGTGGAATCTCAATGGTAAAAGACGAGCGGTTCGTCGTTGCGAAGGTGGCATGGAGGAGATGAGAGATTAAGAGCAATCGTGGAGCCAAACAGCCAAAGAAGAGAGCAGAAAATGTAAGAAATTTAAAATGTGTTGTTAAAGAGCCATGTTCCACTAGGAATTCAAAGGAATGATAATAATTATTATTTAGTATTTATATTATTTCTTGTCATTTATAGTCTTCATTCTAGCATTCTTTCAATACTAAAGTAATAATAAATTGTTTTGAAACACACAGCATTGTGACTTTAACCTATTTTAAAGACCCAAAAGAATTACATAACAGATCTGATATTGTTATCCTTAAATCTGATAAAGTCTATAGTGTAGTTGTAATGGACAAATGTGAATATAAAACAAAAATGTTATCCATTCTTAATGATAAAAGAAAATTTATAGCCGATGTCCCTTCTGATAATATCAGAATATTAGATGGAAAAGTCACCTCACCTCATTGCATCCAATTCTATCAATGTGTCACTATTTTACACATAAATTGGCAAAATGGTCAGCTGATGTTTAAAGTTCAGTACTCAACGAATTACGTAAGTTCTCTTTGAAAGATACATTTCAACTTCTTGACTGTCTTGCAGATTTGAGCATAAAAGATAGGAAGATGGATTCCTTTGATGTTCATTCCTTGTTTATGAATGCACCATTGATTAGGACTGGTGAAACTCTATGTGACTACAGACCTTCTAGTTGTTTTTCATTCCCTTTTCCTTATTTGGAAGAGGTATTACTAGATACTAAGAACATCTATTTCACTGTTTGACGGTAAGCACTTTCGCCAAGTGGGTGGCGTTGCTATGGGGAGTCCATTAAGACTTTTGTTGGCAGATGTTTGTATGTCTAATGTTGGAAACTTGTCCTTTGATATAACTGCTAAATTGTCCTTCTGTAGAAGATATGTAGATGATAATATTTTGATATGTGATGATCATGAAGATATGGGTCCTGTGCTGGATAGACTTAACTCCGTAGAGAACCATATAAGTCTTGCATGTGATGAATAAAGTCGCAAACAGCTGGCATTTTTAGAAATACTTATGAATCGGAGAGACGATGCTTCAATAAGATGGCAAGTTTGCAGAAAGTCTACTTGAACAGGACAATACCTTGATTTTCACAGCTTCTGTCCACTAAAGTGTAAGACAGGCTTGTTGAAATACGTATTCAAGACGACTCAGCGATTTGTAAAGCTGATGTTAAAGACGATGAGAATAAAATAATGGTGAATACGCTTGTTGAAAGCGGATATCCTTTAAAAGTTTCAAACAGGTGTAGAAGTCAATTAGCCTTAAAACCTACAATCAATTCTCTCTCCAAGAAAAAAAGTTTTCATTAAATTACCATCCAGTGAGGGAGTAAATAGTAAGATTTTAAGACGGAGATTAAACTCGATCATCTGTGAGATCTATTATGCAGCTCCGCTTGTAATCATTGAAAAAGGTGAAAATATGCTCCACTATAAACTTAACAAGTGCACAAGTGATTATGTTACATCTCACACTATTTACCGATTTACTTGTGTAGTCGCGCTTTTCATGTAAGGGTGCGACAGCATATTCCTTAATGGTTAGAAAGACAGATGAACTAAGATAAATCGATAGACGCTGATGGCAGCACACTGCAAACTTCTTCTAATCGATGTAAACCATAAAAGTGATGTCAAAACAGCTTTTAAGGTTATTTTCAAAGACGGTCAAGGGCGCTTATTGAAACATACTGAGGTTACAGCTATTCATAAACTTAAGCCACCCCCCTTTATGTGTAAGAAAGCAATCTGCTATTACTGCTGACATACCTTGATAATCCTTATCTGATTAGATAAGCAAGCGCAGTGTTGCCAATTATTCTTTTATTCTTAAATTCCTTTTATTGTCACTTTATTTACTTTAATTTTCAAGTGTTGGTTTGTAAGGGTTTGACTGATTGGTAACGGGATTTCACAACGAGCCAAAATCGTTTAGAGAAGCACTGGAAAACCTGGGAGTACTGAACAGCTATTCCACACTAATTCAAATATCTTCAGCAGTGCGCACTCGCCGGGGTTCGGACCCAGAACCTATTGATTACAAGGCGAGCTGGTAGACCGTTAAGGACAAAACAGCTGTTTAGTACTACCAGGTTTTCCAATGTTTCTCTAGCCGATGCCAACTCATGAAGCAATCCTGTAACCATATCAACCAAATCCTTGAAAACCAACACTTGAATATCATTGAGACGCTCACTAACGATTGGCCCTATTCAGATAGGTATTCACCCGGGGTGCTAGTGGAAAGTCATGATCATTAGGGTACAGCAGGTTGGGTGTGAGGATAAATACTCGCTGAAGACATTGACTAATAGTCGCCCTATATCGTGAATTGGTAGAAGTTGGAACTCATCGGTTGGTCATTAGATTGAGTCCCAGTGGCTCAATGGTCTACGACCTCGCCTTCTAATTAGAGGGTCCTGGGGTAGAACCCCGGTGGGTTGGTACTAGTGAAGAGTCTCAAACAATGGTGAAACAGCTAGCCAGTACTCACTGCAGGTTTCCCAATGATTCTCTAACTGATGTCAGTTCAAGATGAAACTATGTACTTTTATTTCCCTCAATTTTTTCATATAAACTGACTTGACACGTCAATGTGTATGTGTTGAGATTGTTTGAAATATATTGCTCAAAAATACATCACATCACCTTTTTCAGACAGTCTCTGTCTTCTGATAACACCATCCAAATTTATAGAAGGGACTATCTGTTTTAGACCATTTTGTACAAACCACTCACCCAACACTTTTTACAGTCTTCAACTGATTTGTCAGTTTTCCTTCCCCATAATTCATGAATTTGTTTATGCCTTATCACCATCATTATCATCTGTCATTTCACAATATTTTGTAATTGAATTCATAAGGAAAGACACAATTTTTTTGTTTATCGAAGAAATAATGTTTCTTTTCAACGAATTTATTTTCAGCCATCTGTACAGTCATATTCATAGTATTACGGAAAACAGCATCAAGTGGCACTGGAAATTGGTCAATTAATACACCGCATATGACAAGAATAAAGATAATTAATATGATGTACTGGGATGGCGAGAGGAAAGACTTAAAGTGGATGAATTATTTTTTAAAAAAATCTGAGTACTAATTTACTTATTTAATAATCTTTAAATGTTTCAAAATTCATCTACTTCAACCCGTGCCTCCAAACTCAAATACATCCCTTAAATTATCTTTATTCTTATCATATGCATATTGACTGAGCAATTTCTAGCGAACGAAATATTCTCATGTTGAGTGATAAGAAAAAGACGTAAACAGCGAATAAAATTTCCTTTTTGACGATTCATTTTCATGAGATAATAAAAAAGAAAAGAAGCAAAATTGTAGTAAGAACTTTATTCTGGCCATGGTAGGGTTAGTGAATGTATATAGCGCTTTTGAATGCATAGGTCCGATTTCATTTCTCAATCAGCTAATGTTTCAGCTGTATACAGATGGTGCATGCGAAGTACCTTTGTATGATATTGAGGGACTCTGTGTAGCACTGTGAAGCATTCATGCTGGGGTACTTGGTGTTTGGAGTTGACAAAGTGTTCGAGGATGAAGCTGCTAATATTCCTCTTTTCTCCTCTGGCTAACCAAGCTAGAAAATGTTCCAGAATGCCGTTGTGGACCCAACATTGCCTACGGTCGATATACTTTGCTCAACACGAGCAAGTAAATTGATGAATACTCAGTGAAGTGTCAAAAGTCGGTATCTTATCCTTAACGTTAGACTGGATAAATTGTCTGCTGGAGAACATGATGAGTATGGTGGTTTCTAAGAGCTCCTGCAGCGATGTCACCTTTGAAATCCAGGTTCATGAAGAGAGTTTTCCTAGGAGCAGTTGTAATTTTCGGTGACGGAGGCTTTTCCTTCATGTTTTCTTCTTTGAATCTTGTTGGATACCTGATCTCTGGTAGGGTTTCACGTGATAAATTTAATTCTTTGTCCATCATGTCTTCCAAACAGACTTCGCTAATTCTTTAACTTAATGAACGTACCAGGTTTTGCTTCTGGAACAATCGGCTGAAGCTCTGGAAGTTGACAAACTGTCTCATTCATGTTGGCCGATGACATGTCGATCATAGGATCGTACAGTCTTGTCTTCTGGTAAGTAATACATCAAGGAATAGAGAAGATACTCTAAATCAGATTCTTCATCACGAATTATGAGCGTATCATCTACGTATCTCCTATATACGGGCAGCTGACTTATAAAAGCATCGAAGATATTGTTTTTGAAACTCACCATGATGCAGTCATTTAGGAGTGGACCGAGAGGAGATCCCATGGCTACACCATATTTCTGTACATAGAATTTTTCAGTGAATTTGAACCGAATATTAAAAGTACATCTGAAAAGTATTTCTTTCAGGTAGTTTATAGGAAGAGGAACTTCTAAGCTGTTGGTTTCGATGTAGTCAGAAATGAAGCATATTGTTTCTGTCAAGAGAATGCTTGTGAATAAAGAGGTGACATCTAATGACAGCGTTTTTCTTTCAGGCACGTCGATATCTTTCACTGAGTTGACGAAATCAAATGTATCGCCAAGGCATTATTCTGTCATTTGCCTTCTAACTGGTTCAGGGAATTTATGAAATACTTTCAGGCTTCTTTATTAGTCGTTAAGTAGTATAGTCGCAATTTTTTTGTCTGACACTGGATACATTATCCTGAAACATTTGTCGGTCGTCATCGGACAGTTCATGTAAAGCATGGCTGTTGTGTGACGCGTTGCACTCAAGTTTGAGTAGGCGTGAGCGGATGGCGTCGATGTTATTCACTGTGTGATGTTTTATTGTTTTTGAATTAAGGTGAATGTGATTCCGGCGGAGATTCTTCCAGCACTGTTTAAGATACCCATTCTTATCGATGCATCTTTTCAGAAAATTAAGCTCCATGTTAACTTCAGCAAGCTCGACCCAAAAACTCAAGAATGTGTCCACTTCCTTCATTGTCAGTCTAGTGCCTTTTTCCGTAATATTATTATGACTTTCCAGGTTGAAAATATGTGCTTTTCCTTATGAATTCAATGAGAATATTTCATGATTGAATTCAGCCTATCAAGTCGCTTAAATACTATTCATTTTGTCCTCCTTCAAACTAATCTTTCTTATTCTATCACCGCATAACTGAGCATTATTGTTATGATAAGAAATATTATATTTTATAATTGTAAGAACTTGACGAGGAGAATTTACTCAAAAGAATATTCTTTTAATCATTCAGGCTAAATGGAGTGCCACTCACTTAATCTGTGAATCATTAATTGCTCGTTTTTTGTTTCCACATACTGGAAACGAAAGCTTGAAAATGTGACAACATTTGTATAAGACTTTAGTTGAAATGTGAACATCAACTCCAATTTAGATATGGACTAAAAAGTGTCAGCGACTACAGATTGAAACGCCGATGGATTTCATTTTGTAGGAGACTTAATAAGTAGCTTGGAAACGGTACAAATATTAGAATTAAAATCCAAGATAATGAAGTGATATAGTAACAATATATTATAAAAAATACAGTTAACAAATTATATGAAATTAATGGTTACTCAGTGATACAGTCAACGCCCACTGCTACAAATCATCCACAGAAGTGTTCGCTGCTGGAGTCCTTACTACTAGCAGAAGCTGTGCACCGGTTGTAGAATAGTCTTCCGATGAGGATAGAAGGTTCCTGCAATATCCAAAAGACACAACACTTTTAGTAGTGAAACAAGTAGACAGTATGGACCAGCGAGAAGACGAAGCGTTGAACAGCACACTATACTTTAGATTGTACTCTAAAGTTATGTACATTTTACAATGAATCGTTTTAAACAAAAGTTGTGTACAATGTTTATATTTTTAACATTTAACAAAAAAACTGCACAATTATATTGTTCCAGACACCACAGCTTCATAATATGCTTAAGTGTTCTGTAGATCAAAGGAAGTGAGAATATAAACCCATAACGGACCTACAGAAAGACCTAAGAAGGTCCGAATTTCGTAGAAGAGTTCTTATATCTTTTATAGAAAATCTGAACACTTAGAAGCAGAAATTAACAACTGGTTAGAAGAAGACAAGACTTCAGGTGAACATCGGAGACGATGGAGGTGACAAAGATACCAGAGTGGCAGCAAACAAGCAACTCCACTGACGGGAAAATTCTTATCTATTCGAGGGGCATCCTTTCAACTGTAGGTGGTACAGATTGGTACATTAAGGTCGATAAGTGGTCCAAGGAAAATGGTCTCACCCTAAACCCCTCCAAATGCCAAACAGTCAATTTCACCTTTAGGCATAAATCCGACATAAACAAACTGGTTGGCTCTCACGAGGTATGAAACATAGACGGCACTGAAATAGAAACCAAATCGGAAATCAAATACCTAGGTGTCATTCTATCTGCTGATCTCTTCTAGTTGTCTCATATCTTAGCAATTTCTAAGAAAATATTCCGTCTTACCTTCTACATTAAGAAGTTAAGACATTCTGGTATAACCCAACCCTTACTCCTACAATTCGTTAATTCTCGCATCCTGCCTATTATTCTCTATTGTTGTCCCTTAGTTTTTCCCGAGCAACTGAAGAAAGACTATAACATATTACGCAGGATGTCAAAGGTCGTCAGCAGTGTAAGTAACGTAACACTTAACCAGCTTGTTAACACTTTGGTTGACAGGCACATGGACTCAAGTGAAAAATGGGCTAAATCCATTTTATCTAACTCACACCATCCTCTTCACTCACAACTCTCATCTCGCATCTCATCAGGCAAAACCAGAAGCCTTTGTAGAAAACTAATTGTTCGCACCAGCAAGTACAAAAACTCAACCATACCCTACTTAGCTCGTGTTCTGGGCGATAAAGAAAGCATTAGGCGTGACACCCATAATTCATTAAATAGTCAGTAGAACAACTTGACCTCATCTTTCTAACTGACATCATTTATAGCTACAACATTTTCTTTCTTTCTTTTCCTTTTCTCTATCTTTTTTTTCTCTTATTTGCTACTTTGTTTATTTCTCTCGCTTACGCCAGTAAATATGACAGCACCTACTTTTCTAACACCTTCAAACACTGTTCAACTTTGGCTTTGCTACCGACATGCCAATGTGTTGTTTTCATAATGAACTGAGATTTCCTTAATCTGTGTAGAATTCTATTTATTGATAATGTACTAACTGGATGCAATACTGTGGTAGAAATGCTGAGAATTCCATTCTGTATCACATGTACTGTTTTGGAATAAAGCAAATTATTATTATTAAGTACCGCTAAACAAGGTTAACGCTGTGACCATCCACAGGACATAATATTAGCCAGTAATTCTATATGGCTTAGAGACTTGGTGAGCGTTTCAAGAAAAGTATTTCCAATGGATTTTAGACTTTGAACAACGCCTACCTCCGTTCGATAGGGAAGATCAGATGGACAACCAGAAACGACATACAAAACACCCATCTGACAGCTAACCAGTCAGCAACCTGTTCCATAAGAAATATCTAGAAGTAAATGGAGATAGATTGAACAGTCATTTGAAAAGATATTCAAATAACTTCATGCATCAGGTCGTTGAGTGTAGTCCGAATAGAATTCAACGGATTGACTGTCTGAATATAGTATTAGGAAAGTTACGTGGACAGCAAATGTAAGGTTCTGGGTAAACATGATTTCAGGAAACTGAGTGTAGTGGTTATTATTAGTAATAATAATAATAACAGTAATAGGATGATAAGGCTTGTGCGTCACTGATTCAGTGGTGATCCAGAGTCCGATTCCCAGCCAACGTCCGACTCTACACCTCTTAGCCAGTAGTAAGTAAACTTGGTGGAAAGGCAAGGTTTGGCACAAGACTAGCTACCTCACCTCGTAAGGACAATAACACTAGCTTCAAAGCTCAAAGTTAAAGCCCTATGTTCCGTTCGGAACAAAAGAAATAAATAATGAGAGTTTTTTGTATTATATTTACTATTGTTGTTCCAGTACCTAAATCAACAAGTGGACCTACTGTTAAGTTTCGACCGATTGCTATTACCTCACCTTTTTTAAAAGTTATGGAAAGACTTATTTTACTTAATCTTGAACCCTCTTTAAAGCCTTTTAATGACCCCAACCAGTTTGCCTATAAACATAGTAGGTGTACCTTAGATGCCGCTGTAGTTCTATATCATAATATAGTCTCTAGTTTAGATAGAGGAGGCAAATATGTTCGGTGTGCATTCCTTGATTACACATCTGCATTTGACTCTGTACCTAGGTCTCTCTTGTTAAGTAAGCTTGCTGCAACACAGAGTGAGAGCTGGATAAATAAGTGGTTGTATTCCTACTTTTCTGATGGGACGCAGTACACTGTCTACAATGGAAAGTCGTCCACTACCTCACCTACTTTAGCTGGTGTTCCTCAAGGTGCTGTTCTTTCTCCTTTTCTGTTTTCTTTTTTCTTGCATGACTTGCCCTATTCTGATGTAGCCACTTTTGTCAAGTATGCTGATGACCTCTCTGTATCCATGCCTGTCAACTCTCAGTCAGACTGTTCCAAATTAAATAACTTTCTCTCGGAAATTAGTCAGTGGTCCTCTTCAAAAGTGGAGATGGATCGGGAATACATTAGGGAGGATGTCGAGTAATATCGTGCATGATGCAGGCCATTGCTCGAGTGGAATCCAAATAGGAAGCGACGAGTGGGTGGTCGGTGGGAGACTGACATGGAGGAGATTGTGTGAGGAAGAGATGAGAGTGTCTGGCCAATCGTGGACCCGGCTGGAGAGAACGACAGAAAACAGAACACCGATAAGAAGACTCTAGAAGACCTATAGTTTGTGGATGGTTTGTGTTTGATATCACATGAAACTGAAGACTTACAGACAAAAACCAACAAACTGGCAGAAGAGGCAGGTAACAAAGAAAGTACTTCAGGTGATGAAGATAATCAACGAACCTAGACAACAATTAGCATTAATCACCAACAACGGGAGAGATTCGATAGAAGTTACTTCCTTCACGTATCTGGGCAGTAGGCATTGATTCAACTATAGCCAGCGGAACGGATGACGATGTCAAAGCCAGTCAGAATAAGAAAGACAAGATGCGCCTTCACCAACATGAAATCAGCTTGGAAACCTTCTTCACATAACTGGCATGAAGAACAACATTCGGATATTTCGCGCCTATTTTAAGTCGTTCTATTCTTCTTTATGGGTCGGAAACTTCATACACACGTCACGAAAAAGGGTGTCGAACAGCTTGCAGACTTTTATCAAGAACTGCATTCACTCTTTGTTAAGGATCAAATAGCCAGAAGGAATTAGCAACTAGAAACTATGGGAGCAAACCAAGCGAGAACCCATCGTTCAACAGATACGCAGGAGAAAGTGGAGATCTATAAGGCACACCCTGAGGAGACTGTTGAGTGACATTATACACAAGGCTGGTGCTCAGGTTGAACCCTGGTGGGAAACGATGAGTTGAACATGGATCTGAGGAAGACATTGTGGAGGACATGTCAGCAGGAGATGAAACCTGAGGAGAATAGAGTGAAGGGAATAGTTGTAAAGCCTTATTAATTCTGTTCGCTTGGGTTCCAAGTGAGATATAGGGCTTCAGCAGCACATCTTCACCTTTTCAAATTCTCTGCTGTCCTCTTCAGCTGGCACCACTATTTCTTATAGTTTCTTATCTCCTCCTCATATGACATCTTCCCTGTCACCCTTCGACCCACACGAATGTTGTCAATTCCCATTTCGGTTCCACTTGAGCAATGGTCTGCTCAGTGTGCATCTTAACCATCTCCGTTTTCTCCAGCACATTTGTTAGGCAATAGATTGCTGACTTGTTCACTCCCAGAGTTCCTTACTGCTAATCCTTCCTGGTCATGTGGTATTCAGTGTGGATCCAGAGAAGATGGATGTTGATAAAAGCCTACAGCAAGCTTATAGAAACGTCCTCCTTGTCGCCCATGTCAAGTTTTTGATCTACAAATAAGTAGAGACTTACTTAACATCAGTGTTGAGAATCCGAATTTTCAAGATTTCCTGAGTGGCTTACTAGCTAGCCTTGTAACCGGAAAGTCCTGAATTCGAACCCTGGCAGGGAGTGCTTACTGATGATGATTCCAAAACTAGGGTGACGAAACAGCTGCCTAGTAATCCATGTCGGTTTTAATGGTTCTCTAGCTGATATTAATACGTTGTCAAACTCGAGACGAATACGGCTTTAGTTCATAATTATGAGTGCAGTAGAAATCCAAACTGATTTCAGATTGATGAAGGTGAATCTTGCCTTTCCAATCCTGACTTGCTTTGACATCCTCATTCGTTCTGTCACCTGTAGTTTTAATGATGATGCGTAGTTATGTGGAGGAAGTTATCTCGTTCAAGTTTCTTTCGTCAACAGTGATTGTTGTTGATTGGTTTCCTTCCTCATATCTGTCCTCTCTGTGCTCACTTAAAGTCCTATCCCTGTTGCCTAAAGCTTACAATTTGAATACATTAGATTGATTTGACATTACATCGGCCAGAATGAGCGTCCCCTTTGGTTCAGAATCCAGGAACACAAATCAGCTGTGAAAAGACATGATATATACTCTTTCGTATCAATGCATATAGATAATTATGGACATCAGTTTGATTGGGATAATGTCAAAATCTTAGACAGAAGAAACACTGAAAGTGCCAGGGAATTCCTGGAAGCCTGGTACTCAAACGAAAATGCTATGAACAAACACGTTAATATAGACGAAATATACCAACTAATAAAAAATAAATCACATGTGACCAGAAAGTTCAAAATCCAAGTCAGTAGAAAATGGTCAATACAGATGTAAAGATGGTTACCAGGAGACGCAATTATATCACTCATGGAAAATTTAAATCAGTTCATTTTATACTAAAAACTGCGCTGAAGATGTTGTCCAAAAGGACGGAGGAAGCTGCGCAACTAAGTCATACAGCTCAGAGAACACTATTAATTGCGAATCATCCACCTGAGCTACAAATCTTCTTTATTATTAACTGCCTCTTTGAAATGGCGAGTCAGTTTTGTGGTTCAGGTCGTGCACAAGAGGCTCATACAGTTGGGGTTTGTTGCCAATCTGACATCGTCCAATAAAATAATACCTCAATGCCAGCAAGTGACATTAAGCTGTCATCTTGTCTGTCACTATTTTGGTTGCTCAGATAGGTGGGTCATCCCCGGCTGATCCCGACCATGCAGCAAACTGGTATTAGGGGAGCAGATTGTCAGGCGACGGCTAGACTATCTGAGATATTATCCAACTGGCAGACTGTTAGCCTCGAATCTCAGTTGGTAGACTGTCAAACTAGCGTTTCGGAGGCCACCAGTTTGAATCTTGTCAGAAACTAGATTCAATCGCCACATCAACACATCAGTGGGAGTTTGTCAACCCAAAGTTATCCGCTACAGTTTCACAATTAATTTTGGTCGTTCACATTATATAACGATATGGATGTGTACAGGAACAAAACATGTGATTATGTGATGAGACCACCCACCGCGATTTCATTTTAACTACGACTGTATAATTGCAATTATAGAAAACTTGTTTCATAAATATTTTCAATAGATATACACATTTTAACATGCCTAATGAGTATTGAAATAACTGCGAAGTTGCTAAGAATATTGAATCTTATTTAAAATATAATAGAGGTATGGAAAAGTTGGATAATTGTAAATAATGACTTGCGTAATTAGACGAAACAATTATTATTTTCAAGAGTTTGGTTTGTAAGGATTAGACTTGTTTCTACGAGTTTCACTACGGATTGATATCAGTTAGAGAAGCATTGAAAACCAGTACTGGAGTACTGAACAGCCAGCTGTTTCATCCTTGTTTGGAAATCTTCGGCAGTACGCACCCACCACCAGAGTTCGAAATCAGGACCTTCAGGTTACAAGATGAGCTGGTTCGTAGACCATTCAGCCACTCGGACCCGATTCAATGCCTCATGAATTCTAACTTCTACCGATTCGTGATTTAGTGCGACTGGCACCAACCAATGTCATCGGTGGGACATCCATCTTGACACTTGACTAGATGAACCTGACTGGTCATGACTTCTCACTAGAACTCTAGGAAACTCCGTCCTGTAGCAAGTCACTAGCGAGCATCAGTTAAAATATTATCCGAAATGAGTACGGAGATAGAAAAAATGTGGTATTATGTTACAGTGAGTTCGAATGAGGGCAGTAAAGTTATGCTTTTCCTCTAAAAGTTTTACAGTAAACAGATTAACACCATGGAACTAGGAGTGGTTGGACAAGTTTCTTCTCCTTCATACAAACCTCTAACTCCTCAATTTCTGATGTGCACTGACTTTGGCAATTTATTTTGTGTCTGGTAGATAGATCCTTTGAATAAGAGGGATTTTGGGATAAAATGGTTAGAATTAACAAGATATTCCTTAATCTCACTCTTTTAGGTTCGTCTCCACTTTGTAAACATGCTGAGTAGTCTTCTTGAACGCTTTCTTGGATAAAATTCAGAACCAATGATTTATCTACCCAGCCCTAAAGGAGAAAATGAACTCGCACGTAGTCTTATTGACATTTTGCATACTCCCTAAGCTGCTGGTTTGTAAAAATAAAGTTTACAATTTGAATACATTAGGTCGATTTGCACCCAATAAAAAATACTTCAATTTCTGTGGATGATGCCAAGGTGTCATCTCGTTTGTTACTACACTGGCTGTCCAGCTAGGTAGATCCTCCTCTGTCGATCCCGATCATGGAGCAAATTAGTGGAAGTGGAGCAGGTTGTCAGGCGACGAAAGGGTTACATATAATAATAATTAGGACTAAAACCATAGACCTTAGACGTTACAGAAACCAAGTTGAGCCACACGAAGTCTCATAGATTTTGTGAAGCCTGGGATGCTATCTGATGCGCAGACAGCGGGGCGGAATGTTTGTTATAAAGGGTCATCAACGGTCCAAGCTCTTGAATTAAGGTCTCATCCTCAAGGTATTAAAGTGGCGTCAAGAGCCGCTATTCGATGGTTAGTGGAGACCGACTCTTTCGGATTCTGGAGTTCATGTCTACCACCATGGGTTTAGAATCCGAGTTTCCCAGCTGCTTTAGGTAGACCCACATATCCACCAGTCAAGTGGTAGGTGCTAGAGGCTTGATTGCGCCCTTTATCACCTTGGCCTTGTGAAGTCAATTGAGGGAATTTACTTGGCAAAGGTTATCAACTCGCGGCCATATGAGAGCATTTCGAGAGGAGGACTGAAGCCCACTAAATCGTGGTCGTGCCAGACCTTCATAACACTAGTCTTAAGCTGAATCCGTCTAAATGTCAGGTAGTAAATTTCACTTTCAGACGAAAACGTGACCTACAACAACTAGCTAGCTCACATGGTCCCACTATCATTGACGGCATAGAGGTTGAAACTACATCTAATGTCAAGTACCTTGGACTGAGTATTTCCTCCGATCTTTCCTGGTCCTCTCACATCTTGTTAGTTACTAGAAAGATGTTTTGCTTAACGTTCTACGTTAGGAAGTTAAGGCAGTCTGGTATAAAGCAGTCCTTGCTTTCTCAGTTTGTCAATTCCTGTATTCTACCCTTCCCTCTTTACTGCTGCCCATTAATCTTCCCTGGACTACTTAAGAAAGACTTTGCTCCGCTGCATAGGGCACTAAAAGCTGTTAGTAGGGGAAGTGGGATTTCGTTAAACCAACTGGTTAACACCATTGTGGATAGACATAATGTCATGTAAGAAACTAGTGAATTCTATATTGTCAGACCCCGAACACCCTCTCTATACGCAGCTCTCTCCTTGCATTTCATCTGGTAGAACTAGAAGCAACTATAGGAGGCTATATGCCAGGACTACCAAGTATAAAAACTCCACAATATCTTATCTGGCACAGCTGTTATGTGATGAGAAAACTGTTAGGTATGACACGATCAGCTTACTGCGGCACTCTAACAAATAGTTCCCATTAGCTTTTATTCTCCTTTCTTTGTTACTATTGTATTGTTGCTCACATATTCTATTACACACTAATTTTATATTTCATATCCTGTGGTGTATTGTTTAAATATGTGAATGCAATGCCGTTCTTTTTTATTTCCTTTATTTCTCTTTTTTTCTTTTTCTTGTTGTTGCTTTTTATTTTTAAAATCTTATAAAATTTATGAGGTAATTAGATGCAATATTGTAATGCACGTTGAAAACTCCATACCTGTACCACAAATACTGTTTGGAATAAAGCTGTTATTATTATTATGTTATGTGCGTAAATTGAAATGACTATGAGCAGTGATACCTCATAGCTCGAAACGTGGTCATCAGTAAATCTTAGTGTATAACACTGTGAAACTTAATCGAAATAAAAATTTTATCCATAATGGAGAATTCAAGGTAGTTCCAGCTTACTACTGCCTATCACTCCTTTACCTCGCTAATCCACTAATAAGACTGGTAAATAGGGAAGGTTGGACATGAGGCTAGCAACCCCATCCTGTAAACATAAACACTGCTACAGAAACTTCAAGCCACTAGCTTGAAGCCCTATGTTCCACTGGGGAACGTGAAGGAAAAAAAAATTAAGAATCCTACTACGTAGGGTTTCAGATGTCCCCTGTTTATCTGGTAAAACTGCTGTAGATGCCTTATATTCTTTCTTACTTATTTTATCTTCATTAATACTTAACTACAAGTAGGAGCAACTCAACGCTCATACTGGAAATATGGAAAATACTGAAATCAGTGAAATCAAGCGATGAACTGAAATAATGATGGAATTATATAAACAAAGTTATAAAGTTGTGTAAGTATTGCCTTGATATTTCGGGATTATGAGCAGTAATCAGTTGCGTTCGAAATGTGCTCGTCAGTGAATATTACCGTAAAACACTGTGAGACTTCATCAAAATAAAAATTTTATCTATAATGGAGAATTCAATTATATACTTGAAACTGAATATAGGTTTTAAAACAAGAAGGTTCATTAATCTTGACATAACAAGGTGAATATTTATAGTTTAATTAAATTTTGATTTTGACAAAGCACGTTTGCCCCACAAATCCTGCTATTTATTTTTTCAATCCATAACTAATCTGTCGTTATTCTTCGTATAAAAAAATGTATCTACCACAAAACTGGCCATTAATGTAACGATAACCAATATTATCATTGTTTAATTAAAAGAACCTGAAGAGAAGAATCTGTGTTGGAAAGAATATTCTTCGATCAGACTGACTTTTAATTAACTCATGATATGGAAAAATTACACATTAGTAAATCTCGTCATTTCTTACGTCCATTTTGTCTTCTGTCCTCCACCCAGGTAGTTTTCTTTTTCACTTCTTATGTAACATTTATCTTAGAAGTTGGTTTGATGCTCGCTAGTAACTAACTACAGGACGGAGTTTCTTGGAGTTCTAGTGAGAAGTCGTGACCACATAGGTCCATCTAGTCAAGTGTGAAGATGGATGTCACACCGATAACATTGGTTGGTGGTCGCGCTATCTCACAAATTGGTAGAAGTTAGAATTCATGTGTTGGCCATTGAATCAGGTCCCAGGGGCTGAATCATATACGGGCTTGCCTTGTAACCGGGAGGTCCTGTGTTCGAGCCCCGATGATTTTCAAACTAGGATTAAACACCTGACTGTTCAGTACTACCTGGTTTTCAACGGTTCTCTATTTGATATCACTCCGTGATCAACTTGTCGTAACATTTATTGTCAATTTTACACCTCAAATCAATTTTTACCAACTTACATTGCTGACTCTAGAATAACCTCATAATTATTTCTAAGCATTCTTACACGCTTAATAACACGTAGTATCCTTTCCATCCGAGTACTTAATTACCTTTTAACATCTATGTCCTCCACCTCATTGTTCAATAAGTAAAATTTATGATTATATATCTGCTATGTTGTTGATAATAAAATTGTTCACTGTTGCATTCAGTGGACAAGAACTAATGAATCTAAATGATGAGCTTATTTGTTATCCCGTTCAGTTTATTGTTCTCAACTTTAGAGAAGTTAATCAGTAGGGAAACTGGAATGAAATTTGATATTTCAGAAGGCAAGCCAGGACAGTAGAGCAATGTCATAGAGTACAGGAAGTAACAGGATAGAATGCAAATAATTATTTGCATGACTGTATCTGTTAACTTGAAATGTCGAAACCAAGGTCACTTTTAATAGTTTGAAAAAAATTTGCCCATTGAGTATATGATATTCATTATTATGAAGGTTTTTTTTGTATTTCCCAATGAATGAAAAACAAAACGATATTTTTTTGATGTGATTGTGTTCTCTGAGCTGGATAGTTAATTTGCGAAGCTTTCATCACCTTACTAGGTGACATCTTCAGCTCATACTTCAATTTGAAGTGAGCTTTTAGATTTCTCCACGAGTTTATTAATCATCTCTCCTGGCGACCTTGGACGTGATTGGTTGTTTTTGTGTGTTTTCACACCTTCTAGGTTACTTGTATTGTCACTCATTGTTTCTTTGACTTGAACCCCCAAGGAAAGCACAAAGAAAATCACCTTACCATATATAAAGGACATCTCAGAAATCACTACAAGACTCTTCAAACCTTTAGGAATTGACGTCGTACACAAACCAGCAAAGTCACTTCACTCAATTCTATGTCAACCAAAAGACTCAACAGCGAAGGAACATAAAACCAACATCATCTACAAAATAGATTGTATCAACTGCGAAAAACACTACATTGGTCAAAGTGGACGTCCCCTTCGTCTTCGTATCCACGAACATAAGCTAGCTGTCAAAAGACATGATATCCACCCCCTCATATCACTACATACAGACAACCACGGACATCAATTCGATTGGGACAACGTTCAAATATTAGACAGAGGAAACAACAAGAATGCTAGAGAATTTTTAGAAGCTTGGCATTCCAGTGAATCATCAATCAATAGACACATCGAAATAGACAAAATTTACCAACCGATAAGAAAGAAACCTCACACACAAAGGGTCAAAGTTCAAGTCAAAGAAACAACGAGTGACAATACAAGTAACCTAGAAGGTGTGAAAACACACAAAAACAACCAATCACGTCCAAGGTCGCCAGGAGAGATGATTAATAAACTCGTGGAGAAATCTGAAAGCTCACTTCAAATTGAAGTATGCGCTGAAGGTGTCGCCTAGTAGGGCGATGAAAGCTTCGCAAATTAACTATCCAGCTCAGAGAACACAATCACATCAAAATCATCCACCTGAGCTACAAATCTTCTCTATCATTCTATTTTTACGGACATTTCGCTATTTAATGCTGCCTCTAATAGCTTTATCAAAGTATTATTAAACCAGAATTTACAAAATCTTCTCAGCTTATATAACAAATTATTCATCGTTCCTCAGTATGGGGTCATTTTTTCGTTGTCAGGTTGATCGATTGGTGAAGACAACAAATCCAGGCGCAGATTGTTGATTTTCATAAGTGTGTAAGATTATAAGAGCAGTGCGTGTTTACATAATGAAATTGCTTATCCCATTCGTGGTGGTTTCATCCTTTCATGGAGGAAGGACATGTTGTAACCACGTCAAATTCTATCTTGGTCAATCATTCCTATTCAGACAATTTGGATTCCACTTCATATGAAGTGCTTCCGATGATATTAGACGTTCTTTGTGATTTCTGAAATGCTTTTTCTGGATAATTTCAATATTATCAGAATCAATTTTGTGGCCTGACTCTATAGCGTGTAGACAGATCTATGGCTGATGATTTTTCAAGCTTTTCTAGTTCAACTGGATTTCTCGCAGGTTGAACAGATGCTCCACGGTGTTCATTTCTTCTGATTTTGATGTCTCACTCGCGAGGTTTGTCCAGCATACGTCGCATCACATTCGAAGCATTTTATTTTATAAACACAATTAGGTAGAAAATCTTTAGGGATTTGGTCTATTATATGAACAAAGTTGCTTCTCAGTGTGTCTGATGTTTTGAAGAAAACTTTGATGTCGAGCTTATTGAGTACTCTTCTGACATTGTCTGACGTCTCTGATCTTTATGGAATGACATCTGTTGAGGTCCATGTTTTCAGGATATGTTTTTGATCATAATTAATGTCAGTGTTGACTTTTTTTGATGTCCTTTGAGAAGTTATTTTGCTTGAAAGTTTCAGTAATGTTTGATATTTCTTCTTCTTTTTCTTTCTCATCCGTTATCAAAGAGCGTGTTTGTCTGTTATATTCAGATGATCAGTACTGATAATCCGATAGTTAGTCGGGCGAAATCGGTAATCCAGAAAAATAACTCTGATGTTAGACTAACCATTGACTCTTTTGAATCAAGCAAGACCCAATGAAGATTGTGACGAATAAGATGATGCCATCATTTATTTCCTTGGAATCTCATCAGCTGCGTACAGACTAAAGAACAGAAAAATTTTAACATACTTGCAAATGTTACAAGATGTCAGTTGGCAGGAGATTTAATGAGCAGTGCTCAGAAAATGACATTTATAACGTTTGTACCCAGAGAGTACAAGTTTAGACAAAACATTTAGTTAGTAAAGTTAAGGGGTTAGATTAGATGATGAGTAACTAAGAAATTGCGTGACAAATAGTCGAAACAATTATCAAGCAAAAGGAGGAGAAGTTAAAGGCAGGATTTACGCCATCAAATGTAGTTGAGAATAAAAACACTTCCTTACTATAGTATGAAAAGACTGACAACTTCTTCTTTCTGAACCCATAATTTTGATTCCAGGCTTTTGATAGAAATTGCTTTGACGAACTTGAGGAGAATTCAACTATTTTGCCCCTTGATAACTTTAAAGGATTTCTTTACGTCCATCTCATGACTCGTATTGATAAGATATCCGATAATAGCAATATTACAAGCGTTTGTCCTCTTGAGATGTAGCCTTTTCGATAAATGTTTAGAATCATGGAAAATTCCCATTGTAACATATAGAAAATCGAGACAAATGATTCAGCGATGAGACTCTTTTTAACGAATTTATCATCAAGCTGTACAATCGTATATATATGGTTTTTAAGAAGTCATATCTGGTGAGGGAATTGAAACATAGGTGTGAATGTATAAAATATTAATAGTTATAATATGAAATGTAATTAAAACTAAAATGTTTGTGATTATAATCGTAGTTAAATGTCTAGTGACAAAGCAAATTATTGTCATATATAGAATAATTCATAGGATGGATAGAACTTGAAAAAGGGTGTGCAATTATAAGATTAGTAGACAAACCGAATAAAATAAGAACGTTACGTAATATTGTGTGAAATTTAATAGCATAGAATTTAATGTTGTAAAAAAGGAATTGATTTAGAATGACAAGTGGAACAAGTTAAATAATACCGGGGACAATTAAAAGTGAGAGTAGTAATATTAACAATTGACATAATAAGGAAGACACTACAAACTGAATAGACAAAAAATGAAAAAATGAAAAATTGATAGAGCTAAAATATGATTGGGGATTACCATACTGTAGCATAGAGGGATTAAGACCATGAAAATCCGTCTTACCTTTCCTGTTCTAGTTTTGACATTGTCGTAGTTGAAGCGATAGTGGCAAGATGAGTACAGGAAGTGACCTCTGCGAAATTTATGATGTCGATAGTGATTGGTGCTTTTTGTTGTTGGTTGGTCGCTGACCTTTATCACATCCATCTTCTGCATGCTCACTTGAAGTCCTCTCTTGGCTGCCTACCTCACCTGCCAACGTATTGATTTTACCTGTAAGTCCTCAAATTAATGTGGCACTGGACATAAATCATCTAAGAATTCCAGTTTTTCCTGTCGAATTGACGTACTCCTGTCTTCTTGCTCACCACAGCTTGACGTACGAATCGACCTACCATAGAAAGCAGGAAGCCCTGCCTTAATACTATCTTCAACTCAAAGTATTCGCTGAGTTTTCCAGCGTGAATCGCCTGACAGATGGCAATGTCATACTTAGGTCTTCACTTTTTCATTGTAAAGTCTCAGTCCCTTTATTAATAACCCTGTTGAGAATAAAAATAACAATCTACGTAAAAATATGTCTGAAATAGTAAGATTAATGCATTTCATAGATTTATCACTGTCTCTATAACCTCACGGTGGAAAGCCCTGATTTCTGAATTTGAGTGAGTCAGCTTGAAGCCATCTGAGGTCAGTAAGCTTACTGGTGACTGAAAATTAGGCCTTCCTAATGAGTTTAGAAACTAATTTCCACATGATTGCCTCCTAACTGACTTCTAACTTTGGATGGCTATGCAAAATTCGGCTATGAGGCATTTCAATAGATTGTCATGCCAGACAGTAAGCAGTTAAACTGGATATCTACAGTACTTATTGCTCACTTGATTCAAACTTTTAAAAGCCAGTCTAACTAACTAATTTAAGTGAGGTGATAAGTAAATTTTACGGATTGGTTATGAGTAATGCGTGGTATTTATGCTCCTTATAGGATCCGTTTTACGGTTTGTATGACATGAATATTGGTGTCACATCAGATCCTCAAACAGAACCAAAATGGCAATTGAGGGGTCAAGTGTCTAAGAGTGACATAGAAAGGATCATGTGAGGAAGAAATAAAAGCATATGGGCAAACATGTGACCAGCTAATAACAGTGATATCAGAGAAGCTGGTGCAATGGAGATATTTCAATGAACCCCTATGTTTAACCTGAGTTGCGATAAATAAACAGTAACGATATGGATAATCCGCTTAGCTTCCAAAAGAAACTGTGATGTATTTTCACCTTGAATTATGTGATTTTGTAAATTGCAAATTTAATTCCAATCTCATCTGTTTTAATAACTTGCTAGTGTTCTACCCAGTCCTAGGCCCGGAAAAAGAGAGAGGATTAGGCATGGAGCCAGCGACCCTACACTTCAAAAGCAATCAAAATGCTAAAGAAACTTCAAAGCGTAACAGAAATATTAAACACATAAAAATGAAAAAAAAACATATTTTTTCTGGAATCGGAGAGGCGAAATGACACAGTGGGATAATGAAAGTTAGCTTACAGGAATCCAGTCAACCAGCCAGCAGATATGTCTTCTCTCGATGAAAACAAGAATAAGAAAGGGGACGTGGGATGTTCATACGATGTACGAAGCTGAGAAGGCTACCCAGGTACACAAAGAAGTGAGAAGATATAGTTTTGAAGTGCTGGATGCGGACTGTTAAACTGTAAACTGGCAAGTCAATGATCAACTCCGATCACCCAAATGACAATCACCAGCACATTAAGGTAGTGGAGCAGCTATCATGATATCAGCAGTAGCAACCAAAGTCCTAAGGCAGTGGGAACCAATTTCATCCAGGAAGGAAGATTACAGTCATTAAATGCTGCAAACAACTCAGAAGAAGAGAAGGATGGAGATTTCTATAGGTAATTCCAAGCACTAACGGACATCATCTCGAAATGCAACATCAAATTTCTTATGGGGTAATGAATGCCGACTTAACTGGGACCAGGCAATTGCAGAAAGAGAACTCATCATGGGTCGAGAGGCAAATGCGTGAAAACGCCATCCGGTACTTAAATTAGGTTGATATGGCTTGCGAGCAGCACAGGTTGTAATTAGTAATTTCCGATTACTTATATCAATCGAAATTTTATACCATCATGAACAATGACATAATTCCTTCGGACATCAAGTGGATTCAGGAGCACATCACCACTTCGCTTCGTTCTTTACAGCCTTTTCTTAACTGGTGTTTTTTGATATTGACTGGAATGATGAATCTACCAGCCTATCTTCTGAAGTCACTTAGGCAACAACGAGTGATTCGCTTGATGATGCTGGCTACTCCCTGGAGCAGAATCAACGTCAGAATAAGCATTAAATTGCCCCCAAGTCATTACTTTCACCAGCTGCTTCCACTGAACATGAGATTATACCTCAAAAGATATGACATCATTATATCCAAATCATGCGATACAATTTATCATAATGGATAATCATTTCCGTTCAGTAATTATACACATAATTCGTTCATAATCATACAATTCCAGTAGTATCCTTTGTAAATGATTTATTGCGTGACAGTAGGTATATATATATATATATATACATATATTTCATTTCGACCACTGTAGACAAATACATGTTTATCAGTATTCACAGAAAACAATAAAGAACTGGGTTATTTTTTTCAAGTTGTCTGCGAATTTGTTTCTGCATTTGGAGGATTTCTCCTCATCCAAACTCTTTTATATATTTAGCCTAGATTGTGGAGGTGTTGGTTTGCAGAGAAGAGATCGATTTCAATTTAGAGAACTACTGAAAATATTGGGAATGTTGGGCAGATGTTTCGTCGTAACCTGAGACTCATTATTGCTCCTATTCTATCACCCTAACAATGTAGCAATCGAAAGTGAGTCGTTGTGGGTCTGGACGTAGGGAGCCGATCTATGCTTTCTACTGCATAGCTGGCCACGCACAATCACAAAAAGCGCCAAAGATAGCAGAAAGAGGATTTCGATAAAGAAAAGAAGACGAAATTCGCTGCATAAAATGATACCGTCATGCTATTTCACAGGTTCTCATCAACTGCTGTAGACTACCTGAAATTACAATGGTTATATAGATGATAATAACATACTTTAATGTTTCAGTGGTAGTAGAGAAGAAATACCATAGAATTGTCGCATTCAAACTGTAAGTATTACAATTTTTAGTTTAAGTTTTCAACATCATTTTATACGCTTTCAAAGTTCAAAATTCAGTTTTTAAGGGAATGAGAGATTAATCACACTCTCTTTCTGTATGCATAAGACTGGTAGGTTTGAATCGTTTGATTGCGATCGCTTCGGCAAATCGTAGTGAATTTGCTGTCTTTTTTTATTACAATACACAACAGTTTACCAAACAAGTGGCACTGATATGTTTGTTAACAATAATTAGTCAGTGTCAAAAGGTCAATGGGTTGATAATTAAGGAAGAAAATTAATACACACAATTAAAAGGTAGAAATGGATAGAATAAATTAATTTTACAAGGATAACATGTAATTAAAGATGAAATGGTCAAAATAAATGAAAATAAAATAATTGGGACAATTATAATTTTTATAGTTTTTAAAAGTTCACGGGGAGGGGGGCGACGTAGTCCTGCTTATACATTCTTCTAGAGATGGTCACGGTAAGGAAAGTGGCTGTACAAATTTCTTCTGAACACATAGGCTTGGCTTCTTCAGGTGGATTCCGATTGCTTCAGCTGTCTGTAGAAGACGAACTCGTAGAGCGAAATTAAGATTAGTCGGAATGCGATAAATAATTTTAAATGCAGTATTAACGTCAACCTTATGCTCACTATCTACAAGGTGTGCTAAAATAGAGCTACGAATAAATCTTGTTTGTCCATTGCTTAACCATGCTGGATGATGTTCGGAAATACGACGATGAACCTGCCTAATTGTAGGCCCAATGTAGCTGGCTCCGCAGCTGCAGTCAAACTGGTAGATATACATAGAAGAGGCGAATTTAGTTAGTTTGTCCTTATTTCTCGAACATAGAATAGGGATGGTTGTGAAGAGACAACGTACCTCTGCTGCATAGTAAGCTCTTTTAACAGCATTCTTCAGGCGCCGTGTTATAATTTCGCTGATGTTGTCACCGAGGAACTGCAATTTTATGAACACTTGTTTCTTCAGAACTGTAGCCATACTGACTCTCCTAGGTGATGAATTCATATTTTCCTCAATGAATTTATCTGGATAACCATTTTTTCAAAGTAATTCTCTAATAATCTTAAGCTCCTCATAGAGGTAGTCGTCTGAACATATTTACTTAGCTCTATGAACCAGACACTTTACCAGGCTACGTTTATATTTCAAAGGTACAAAACTCAAATACTGAGTGTACTGACCTGTTGTTGTAGGTTTCCTATACACACTCCTTCTTAGTGTGCCATCTTCTTTCCTTGCCATGAAGACGTGTAGGAATGAGATACTATCATTATTTTTCTTTCTCTATGGTATAGTTTATTGCTGAATGTGCATCATTAAACTTGTCAAGGATGTTCATTGCATCATTCTCGTCTTTCATAACCGCAAATGTATCATCCATATATTGACAGTTGAAATCAATGTCATTAATTACTCCTTTCAGTGGCCAATTCTCTAATTTAGCGAGGAAAAAATCAGCTTTGATTAGACCAAATGGGGAACCCATAGCTACACCATCAATTTGTCTGTAATATTCCTTATTGAATAAGAAATGAACATTCACTGTACATCTTAAAATAACGTTATGTTATACCAATTCATTATGCAGAGGCTTTAGGAACTTCACTAGCCATTTTGCTGTTGCGTGATATGGGGAATTACACATGTCCAACACTGGTCGAAGCGGAAAACCAATTTTAGGCACTTTTGGTAGTCCATATAATCTTGGTGTAACCGTGCCAGTAAGCTTTAAATATTCATATAAACCGTCTTTCTGTTTTCTAAATGTCTAAATGGGGATTTTTTCTATATTGCTCTCTTTTGTCTATTTAATATTTTGAAGGACTTAGAAATTTCTACGAAATGTCCACTGTTAACAATATGTTTGGTAATTGCACTCTGAGAATATTTGCTTCCTTTCAGGCACAAGTTTATTGGATGCGTCAATTTTATAGTATTTCTTCTCTACTACCACTTAAACATTAAAGTATGTTATCATCATCTATATAACAATTGTAATTTCAGGTAGTCTGCAGCTGATGAGAACCTGTGAAATAGAATGTTGATATCATTTTATACTGCAAATTTTGTCCTTGTTTCTTTATCAAAATTTATTAAGCGAACCAAATGCATGAAGTTTTTAAAAATAGGATTATTCACCATGGATCTGTGTGTTCCTGTTGAAAAATAATAGCAACAAGAACTCAAAATTGCTTCAACATTGCTGTCAGGAAGCCTTGATTACAAAACAATTACTGTAGAAAACAATCAGATGACCAAAATTCAAATGTAAGAATAACATAGAATCAAGTGGATCATTTCCAACAAGGTGGGATCAAAAGCTCTTTCTACAAGAATCACACACTAACAATTCCTGAAGACCATTGAAGTGTAGAATGACGTTCATTTACTTAGTCAAAATCACATCGTAAAACAATACATTATCGATTTATCGCTCAACCACAAAGGGGATCATTAAACAGGCGCGAAGACGAATAATGAGGATCAAGCCATCATATGATATCCAGTGCACTTTTGGACGTAAATCCTTGAGTTTTTCTGCATTCTGCTTTCGCCTATGATATCTCATAGATAATAATAAACGCTATACAAATCTTTTACGGCTAGCGATGGGATAACGCCTACAATAAAAAGAACACAATTTGGCCAGCTTCAAATAATCCCTTTGTTTTTATGTACTGAATAGAGTTATTTGTCAACTTGATTTTATCTATCTAGCGTAGTTATGGTAATGATTGTCTTTGAAGGATGATACGTCAGATGACAGCTCCACTGATTTCCAATCGCGAAATTAAACAAGGGCAGTAGGATGAATGTGGGACAGATGAGTAAAAATATCAAGTCATCCATTTTGCCAATGAGAATCAAATTTCAATGGCGGAAAGTTAGGAATTTTCGATTTTACAAACAATGAATGCTAGCGTTTTAGGAAAAAATACCTAAAGAGATTTCTTCCGATAATATCAGTTCAAAGCTTTATGTGTTTGTAAAATATATTCTGTTATTCCATTTTGACGTCGCCGTTTGTCGTTTAATTATCATAACCTTTTTTGTGACGTATACCTGTGAAACGCTCCGCTTGCCAAATTAGCCAGTGTATTTGTTCACGTAAAAAAAAAGGGAATATTCGTGGCCAATATTATTGAACAAACATCATCAATCCAACTAAGCTTGTTTAAATATAATTCGTAGTACAATGGAGCCATTCTCCTGTATCGTTTCCATCAAATTCTGTGGAGACAGTTAATAGATTGACAGAAGTCCAATTTTTCAGTGTATATTTCAAGCTTCATAATTTTTGATTTCACAAAGTTTGATGATGGATGCTGATGAGGCAGTAGGTGTTAACAAACTCATTAGTTTATATGGTGCCTCTGGGTTAGTGGGCACTGATATAGAGAATGGATCAAGCATAAAATACCTTGATATAGTTCTATCCTCTCATCTTTCTTGGTCTCCTCATATCCTGTCGATTTCTAGGTAAGTGATTCGTGTAACCTTTCTACATTGAGAAGTGAAGACAGTTTGGAATTACCCAACCTCTACTTTTACAACTTGTAATTTCAGCATCTTACTTACTACTCTTTATTGCTCCCCACCCCTCTTGGTCTTTCCTGGGCTACAAAAGAAAGGAATATAGTACACCTTGAAAGATTGAATTTTTGTTTTAACGCATTCATTCACTATGGCGCTTCGCCATCTTATTAAATATTTTACGGCATGGCTATACACCCGTGGTTCGCACCCTTGTTGAGCCACCAATAAGCGCATTCTTAAATCTCTGGCGGCCTGTTTGATACCTGGGCTACCTTTCCGTACATCCACATATTTGCATCTAATACATCATGTTTTAATTTTTAATTTTAACAAAATATGATCACAAATCGTATCAAATACAGTAATGAATTCATTAAATGTTTTAAACCATATGATTTTCATGCATCTTATAAAACTAAGAGAAAACATAATGGTGGTTGGCAACGTGCTTTCAAGCGGACACCTTTATATCGCACAACTATTCCTGTTATTGTCAGTTCAAACTGCCGTTCACTTCCCAACAAAATTATGCATCTCCGGTGTCTCTTATCATCTGATACTTATCACAATACGGCGATAGTCGCACTACAAGAAACATGGCTCCATGATCTTTATGACGACAACCTGGTTTCTCTAAATGGTTTTACATTGTTTAGACAAGATCGACTATGCTCTAGAAAACAAAAGAGTTGGAGTTGTTGCAACTTTTATTCATTCTCAGTGGTCAACTTCAAATAATGTATGTTTTTCTTTCTCTAGTGACTTTATTGATTGTATTACAGTCAAATGTCATCCGAAACACTTATCCAAGTTTAAATACGTCCTCATCTCAAGCATTTATGTTACTCCTGGCTGTTCCGCCTCGGATCTATCTGATTTTGTCAACGAATTCACCGCATTCGCTGTTACACATCTTGAAAACTCTTTATCAGTTGTCACAGGAGATTTCAATACCTGTGACTGTTCTTTTCTTGAATCATTAAGTCATGTCAACATTGTCAAATTTCCAATTCGACTTGATAAAACTCTGGATCTAGAATTTACTAATGATGCGGAAATATATGAAGCACGCAAACGTGCTCCCATAATGAACTTTGATCATTGTATTATTCGGAAATTACCCAAGATATATAGCAGATATCACTCTAATATCCTCTCGAATCTCTCCAGAAAAACACAACAAAGATGTTACACACAAGAAAACGTGCTCAAACTAAGACGTATGTTAAATGACACAAACTAGGAACTTTTCACTGAACACACACTGGATGATACTATTTCCAATCTGACTGACTATCTTAAATTCTGCTTTGCTGTATGCTGTCCAAAACAGATACTTTTCAAAAGAATGGACCGTTTCTCATACTACCAAGCCGGGCAACAGATAAGTTGTGCAGCATTTATATTTATTAAAATTGATATTTAATCTGTGTAAAATCCAACCCTTATCAGGATACACCACCCAGTCTTAAGCCTTTTACTTTGAGTTCGTTAATCAGTACTTACAACCTAGGTAGAGCACTGCTAAGTGTATTCGGAGGAGATGTAAGTGCGATTAGTTGGGGTCTATCTTGAGTACAACCAACACTTACAGGACTATGTCATATTACAAAGAGTTAATCATCATTAGGGCAAATGTTATGCCAGTAAATCAGCCAGCTCATTACTATAGTTGACAGAACCTGACCTCATGTGAGAAATGGTCTAAATCCATACTATCTGACTATCAACACCCTCTCTGCTCTCAACTCTCCCCTTGTATCACATCAGGTAGAACCAGAAGTCAACCAAGTATAAAAATCCAACGATGCCTTATTTTGCCCATGATCTATGTGATACAGGAAGTGTTAAACGTGACTGATGTTGTTTTAGAAAAAATGGGGCAACTTTACACAAAACAAGATAAGTCATGTCGTGATGAAAACAAACAATGAAATGTTTGACAGGGGAAATTATCATTTAACTATCTTTCGTGTCAAAAGCATCTATCACTTCCAACAATTTAAAAGGTTGTCCAGACATTTGCATTATAATCCTTTTATAATACACTAGCGAAAGGTATCTATTTGCTAGTTGTTAGAATTGGTTAGTCATTTCAGTTAGTCATCAGGTGGCAATCAAATTCGAGTGTGGGTTTATACTATCACAGTCTTACAGGAGGTTTTTACTGTGAATGGATGACGTGTGTTGAAATCTCCGAAACGACATCAGATCTATCAAGGTTGAAGATACACCTCGCTGACGACTGATAATAAACATGAACCTCATGTGTTGGGCTTCTTGTCAGCTGCATCCAATCAACTAATACCTATTCGAAGTAGAATGTGATGGTAACTCGCCTAGTTAGGTGATTAGCTTTCAAACCTGACCTATAGAATTCACTATGGATGTTTCACCAATGACACTGGTTGGTGGTCACGCTAAATTGGTAGAAGTAAGAATTCATGGGGTGGCCGTCGAATCTGGTTCCAGTGGCTGAATGCTATACGGACTTGACTCCTAACCTGAAAGTCCTGTGTTTGAACCCTGTCGGTGAGTGCGTACTGCTGATGAAAAAGTTGGCTGAAGAGTACTCCCTTGTTTTCAATGGTTCTCTAACTGATAGCAACCCTTGACCAACTCGTAAAAAAAAAACTAATCCTTAAAAACCAGTTATGGAAAACAAACACAAGAGACCAGAAATTTGATATTGGTTACCCTAGTCAGTGAACGTGGATGTTTCCTAAGATGTAAGTATATATTACAGAGGGTATATATTTTTAGTTTCATAACTTACGAAAGTACGAATTTCCTAGTGGCTTCAAGGTAGATAACGTAACGAACCAAACTCAGTTATAGGATCCTTGAAGAAATTAAGAAATAATCGATGAGACAGTAGAATTTAGTGTTTGAAATATATTCCTTTGGGTTCCGAGTGAAACATAGGGCTTCAGTAGCACGGCTTTACTTTCTCCTCTTCTCTGAAGTCCTCTTTAGCTGGGCCCACGATTGATCATAGTTTCTCATCTCCTCCTGCTCGCATGATCTCCTTCGTGTCAAACTAGGACTCCCGCTCAAATAGTCATTTAATATTTGGTTTCATTTGATGGTTGGCCTGACGAGTGATGTGATTCGACGGTCTTCTCAGTAGCGTGTGTTCATCGATCTCTAATTTCGTCGGCATATTTATTGAACAATAGGTTCTTCATAGGTTGGTTCGTTACAAGTGTTCCTTGTTGCTAAGAGTCTTCGGCTGTGTAATCTTCTGTATGGAGCCAAGGAAAGTGGTAGCTGTTCATAGACGTTTGCAGGGGCATGTTGGAAACGCTTTTTATGGCGCGTTTGCCAAGTTTCTCATTCATAAAGAAGCACTGGCTAACTTAATACTGGTGCTGAAAATCTGAACCTTGTTCTTTATTTTGAGTGGAGAGGATTTGCAAACTGATTACAGAGTGATGGAGATCTGTCTTACCCTTCTTATCCTAACTGGTGTTAACACACGTGCTGCCGACTGTAAATAAAACGATATCGCCTAGATAATTCAAGGAATGAACCTGTTTGAAGTCACTCTCTTTGATAGTTATGGGTGCTGGTAATTGTTTTTGATGGTTAGCTATCTTCATCGCCTCCGTCTTCTCTATGTCCACATGAAATCCTGTCTTTGCCGCCTAATTCTTGTACCAGCTTATTGATTTCCTCTTGTAAATCTTCGAATTTATGTGTGATTTGTCTAAAACTTTAGCTATGGGATTAGGTGTGATTAGAAAATTATGAACTTAAACATAGACTAAGAAGTTTAAAATTACATAGTGAAGACAGGAAAGCGTTTATTTCCAAATCAATGATATTTCTAACCAAGAACTTGAGTTCAGAACCAAAATGCCACTAGGAGAAATCATGCTAGGAGTACCGATAAACATCACTTCTACAGTATTTAAATTTCGAGGAAAAATATATGAACAATTTGAAGGATTTTCTATGAGATTTTCACTGATATCTCCAATAGTCGGAAAAGTTAGAGATTGAAAAGTTCAGCCTCACTCTAGAAGTATAATGGCGGTATGTGGATGACATATATTCACATTGTTGAAAATACAGAACATATATAGGCTTAAAACAGGCAATAAAAAGGGTAATAAATTTTTTTTAAATTTAAATTAAATTAAATTTTGATTACAGCTTGATTCCACATCGTATTTTCAGTACAAGTATGAAATTTTCAGCATGGATGTCGGTAGCCCAAATTTAGCAGGCCGACCATAGATATCGGGTGTGCGTCGGCAGGAGATCGAACCCCGGACCATGTACGTGGTCGGCGAGAGTCCTAACCACTGTGCCACCGACGCAGGATTTGATGAATTCATCGAGTTTCGGTAGAACCCTTCAGCTCTACATACATACAAACGTACTGTGCATGTTGTTCACTGTTGTCAGCAAGCAGAGGAACAAACAGAAAGATGCTGGACATTGCAGAAGCCTATGCAATCAAAGTTTATAAACCAGGTCTCCGTGTAAAAAAGGGAATGGTGGTCACTCTGAATCTATCATGGGAAAAAGTTTCACTCATTAACTGTTATAATTGTCATTCCATGTTTTTACTACATCTCATATTATTAATATTTCTGATTCATTTGGAAATATCTTGTATCATTACCATTATCTTAATTCATTTTAGCATTATCATTATTGCTACTATTTTTGACGAGTTGATCACGGATTGATATCAGTTAGAGAACAAATTGAAAGCCAGCAGGGAGTACTGGACAGTCATCTGTTTCATCCTAGTTTGGGAATCATCGGAAGGACGCACCCATCTTCCAAGGTTTGAACTCAGGACCTCCCGGTTACAAGGCAAGCTAGCTCGTATGCCATTCAGCCACTTGAACCGGATTCAATGGCGAGATCACTTAACAATATCATCGGTGTGACATCCATCCTCACACTTGACTCGAGGGACCTCATTGCTCACATCTTGGTGGCTGCGCTAAAATCACGAATTGATAGAAGTTAGAATTTATGAGACATTGAATAGGGCCCCAGTGGCGCGACTGTCTGCGAGCTAGCTCACCTTGTAACCGGAAGGTCATGGGTTCGAACACTGTAGGGTGGGTGCGGACTTCCAATGATTCCCAAACTAGAATGAAATAGCTGACTTTTCAGTACTCCCTGTTTTTCAGTGGTCCTCTAAATGATATTAATCCATGCTCAACTCGTCAAAAACAAATCTAATCCTTAGAAACCAACTATTGAAAAATGCTACTATTATTATCATCACTATTATTATCAATATTATTCAGTTCGAAATTCTTGATATCTTATCAGTCTTTTATTTCCTAATATAATTTCTAATGATATATATAAATCCCTGTAAGTAGAGCATTCAGCTGAGTAAGAGTTCTACCGAAATTTCGATGAATTCATTAAATTCTGCTTTATTAACAAAATTTGTTGCTTTAGTTGGTGGATGGTGACTAGCAGTGGAATCCAGGATCCGTCTCTGGCGTAGCTGCGACATCCGACTATCAACCAAGGGACGTGTGTACTGCTCATCAGTTCGCTCCGTCCTTCTCTATGGCTCTGAAACATGGCCAATACCAGTTGAAGTAATGAAAAGGTTGTCTGTTTTTAGTCATAGATGTTAACGATCTCTTTCTCACGTTAGGTGGTATAATAAGGTAAGTAATGTTGACGTTAGGCGTAGAATGTTGGACAAAGAGGGAAAATCAATCGACGAGGCTATGAAGTTACATAGATTGAGATGGCTAGGTCCCGTGCTGCGCATGCCTAACCATCGTTTCCCACGACGGGCATTACTAGCTGATATAGGTGCAGGCTGGAAAAGAGTTAGTGGTGGCCAAACAAAAACATGGCATCAATCCATGAAATCCTTGACAGTTAAACTGAGTCAGGTAGGGAGATGCAGACTTCCGGGTTGAGGCCCGCCCTCGGGACTCTAAGAATCAGTGGCAGGAGACAATAGGTGACATGGCTGAAAATCGTTGTCAATGGCACAGATGTATTCAGTCCCTAAAATCTTTCGTTTTCCTTTCTACCATTACTCATTCTGTTTCACTCTTATACTTGTCAGAACTCTATTGCTTCTCTTCACTCATTTTCTTGTCTACCTTTGTGTGCTATTTGGAACGTAGTAACTCGAACTGCTGCACTTCGGTGCCAAGTTCTATGTTGAATCCAGACAAACAGACCAGGATGCGCATTTCGTCGTATTTGGGACTCGTCATCTGGATGTACGAGCATTTCCCAGTGAAAGGTAATGTCCTCACCGAAGCTCAAGCCCAGTGCCCATAGCTTCAAATGCCAAAGTGTTCAACCTGAGACCGAGCACTTTGGTCTAATCCATCGACGCGAAAATCTAAAATTCAATTACAATCTATTGCTTGTTTTAAATTCGTCTCAGGAAATAAATGTTTCCAACAAATAGATTTTTTGAACATATCAACTCACATTAGATACAATTCAATTCACTTATGCGTTAGAAAGACACGAAACAGATACTCAATGTAAGATTGTGTCATAGGAAGAAAAATATGCTAAAACTCTTATGTGGCATGTGCTGCTGATAAGATATATCAGTAGTATACACATATGCTGAGATGTTCATCGGCATAAAAACATTAAATAGCAGGGAAATAGTTTTGATGTCAGAGAAAGCAAAAGCTATAGCGATGCAGAGATACATGAGTGACGTGATAGGAAGGGCAGAAGTAGCACAATACGGAAGATCTGTGCAAATGGTCTGTCATCTTCTACCGCGTGCATTTATAGCAAACCTACACATTCAAATCGGTGTCTGAATGTCGCTCCACCATATCCTATCTCGACGAAAATAGCATTAATTAAATTCCTAAGTGATCGAAAAAAGAAGTGAATTGATATGAAGTGTGATCAAGATTTGACCGAATAGTTTTTTTTGATTATAGCTTTATTGCACACCGTATTTTCGGTACAAGTATGGAATTTTCAGCATGTGATACCGGCAGCCCAAATTTTGCAGGCCAGCCAATTGATATCAAGTGTGCGTCGGCAGGGGATTGAATCCCGAACCGTGTGGATGGTCGGCGACAGTCCGGACCGCTGTGCCGCCGACGCTCTAAAATAATCGCGAGCCAAGTGAGAAGAAGACATATCTAAAAATTATATTTGTAAAATTTCACTGAAATTGAAATGAGTAATTCCAAAGTTTCTGCAATCGGCAAACTGGTCTGAACTTCTTTTGGGAAATTCATCGAAATTAACGTAACAGAAGTTTATGTATAAAAAGGATATCTCTTGTTTTTAAAAACTTTGTCCCCAATCATATGAGTCATGAAACAGGCATCAAAATATAATAAACAAAATTGTATGAGCTGTGATCAAAATTTGACCTCAGACTTACAAATATTATTTAAATAAGGCATTTAGAAGATAAATTTCGCGAGATAATATCATTTCGTAGTTTCTTTACAATCGCTTTACAACTAACATGGTTCACAATAATAAACATTTTAAACAGAGTGTACTTTTAATTGACGGATGGCAACTAGCAGTGGAATCCAGGATTCGCATTTCGTCCTGTTTGGGACTCGTCATTTGGATTCCTCAGTGAGTGATGATGTTCCCACCGAGGCTCGAACCCAGACCGAGCACTTCGTTCCAATAAATCGACGGGAAAATCTAAAATTGAATTAAAGAGTGTACTTTTCATCAGAATTTGAGTGAATACGTTCGACTAAAAGTTCATGGTTGTAGTTAACTGAATATGAAAATATATGTACATACTCGGCATGCAATGGTGTGTGTATGCGTTAGCAGTTGTAGAACATTTGTTAGCCTTTCTATAAGAAGATATAGACAATCGGGAATTTTAGACCAAGTACGATTAATTAGTGATACATATCCATTTTTTTACTTAATAATTAGGACTTGCTGTGCATTAGATAACATATATCACACCTTCACGTCTGTTCAAACTGTTAGTAGCAAGAATTTTATGATTAGACGTATATTTCCAAAACTATGGTGTTTAGGAATAGAGTTTACTTGAAGCACCCTGTCGATCCTATTGATTTTTCTTCTTCTTATCGAAGATTTAAGATAAAATTCTTCTTTAAACTTAAGTATATTGTGTGTAAACCATTGAAATACATCTGTACTTCATTTGATCTATTCCACAGAACTCAAACGTTTTAATGAAATTAATTTGTCTATTATATTTTGATGCCTGTTTCATGACTCAAAGGATTGGGGACATGGTCCGGGGTTCGATCCCCTGCCGACGCACAACTGATATCTATGGTCGGCCTGCAAAATTTGGGCTACCGATATCACATGCTGAAAATTCCATACCTGTACCAAAAAATACGGTGGGGAATCAAGCTATAATCAGAATAAAAAAATAAAGTTTTTAAAAACAAGAGATGTCCTTTTTGTGTATAAAACCTCTGTTATGTTAATTTCGATTAATTTCTGTGGATAAATTCGGAGCAGTTTGCTGAACTCAGGAAACGTTGGAATTACTCGTATCAATTCCGCTGAGATTTTACAAATATCAGTTCTACAAAGATCTAATTCGTACAAAATAAAATCTACGGATAGAAGAGGGACAATATAAGAGAAGCGGTGAGTAATTATTATTATTCAGGAGATAGGTAGTGCATCGGTGGCACAGTGGTAGAGTGCTTGCCGGCCACGCAGGTGATCCAGGGTTCGATACCCGGTCGAAGCACCTCTTTACCTCGTTAGTGCATCGGTGGCATAGTGGTAAAGACGCTCGCCGACCATGCACATGGTCCGGGGTTCGATCCCAGGCCGAGGCATTCCTTTACCTCGCTAAGCCAGAAATAATACTGGTGAAGAGGAAAGGTTGGGCATGAGGCTAGCAACCCCATCCTGTAAAATAAACACTGCTACGGAAACTTCAAGCCACTAGCTTGAAGCCCTATGTTCCACTGGGGAACGGGAAGGAAAAAAAGGAGATAGGTGGGAAATTATAGGGATGATAATGTCAGTAATGATAATAAGGTCAACATGAATGACTGATATAGACACAGATGGATGACAAAGAGGAAACCTGTGAAATCCTACGTAGGATTTCAAAGAAAGCCGGGATAAAAGTGGCATTTAAACTCGCAAACTCGCTCAGAAATAAACTATGTCAAATAAAGGGCACTAAACAGAATAATTATTTGCCTAATAGCTTAAAATGATTGTGAGATTAAATACATAGGTCACAGGAATTGCCTGGGACTGACATAGAAGAAAACCTAGAAAATTCTAAATTAATTGACCCTAATAGAAAATGAAATTTATAAAAACAGTTCAGCTATTGATAAGCCTGAAGTTCCAAATGAGCAAATGATAGACTGCGGAAAATTACAATAATAAAACCTAAAATAACAGGGTGCACTAAGAGATTCATAACAGAAGCTTCATTTTGATTTGACACTAGTAACTAGTGTGATGTGTCTAGTCCTCTCTTTGGTGCAGACTGAATTCTATCAGTCATGTTTGCAATGTGGCCACCATGCTAGGTGGCTCGCCATCACGGTGCACTGTGAATTGTTGGTACTAGATGGTTGGAGGCAATCGGCAGGAAGCCTTGGACCTACGTTTCGTGCTAGTTGGCACTCACTAGTCAACAAGGCGTATCTGCAACCTTGAAGGAACTCATGTCTCTTCTGAGATTTGAACCCGCGTCACCCAGTGCTGCAGTCAGAGATGTTACCACTGACTGATAGAATTCAGTCTGCACCAAAGAGAGGACTAGACACATCACACTAGTTACTAGTGTCAAATCAAAATATTCACTACAGTCCTACAGGAGGTCAGTCGCGAACCCGAATAGCTCAGTGGTAACGTCTATGACTGCTGCTTTCACTGGGTGACGCGGGTTCGAATCTCAAAAGGGACATGAGTTCCTTAAAGGTTTCAGATACGCCTCGCTGGTGAGTGCCAACTAGCACGAAACCTAGGTCCAAGGCTTCCTGTTGTGCCGATAGCCTCCAACCATCTAATATCATCAAGAAGCTTTATTTATCAAATCGAATGAGAACTGATATGACTGGAATGACTCAAGGCCTATGCTCGATATCTAAGATGTCGTACCACCATTACAGTTAGTGGAAAGAAAGGATGAGAACTACAGAAATCAAATTTCTAATTTTTATATCTACAACTGATATGATTATGAGTAATAAATTGGTTTCGAAACGGCACCCAGTGAACAATACTGTTCCACTGTTTGATATATCCAATAAACAAAAATCAATTTGGAATTACTTTTCGGCCCTCTGCAACCTTGAAGGAATTGGTGTCCTTTCCGGCATGACATTACTTACCTGCTAGTCCTCAGTCAATGTGTCCATTATACCCCTACAGAATGTTAATTGTGAGCCTGGCCGGTTCAGCTGCAACATCTGATATATGACGCTTCACACAAAACCCGTGATAATTAGAGTATGGCTAAATTTTTTTACTTAAAAGCTGTAAAAATATAAATTCTTATGAAATTTCTTCTGGCTTTATCAGAAGAGGTACAAGGAAACAGCTGCGATAAAAAAGGATGTCCGTTATCAGACAAGATGACTTTAGCCGACTGCTTAAAGTTATTGAAATGTTTACAAGATTTTCATCACGACCTGACATTAGTTAGAGAACTATTGGAAAACCTCGGAGTACTGGACAGCTGTTTCGTACTAGTTTGAGACTCTTCATCAGTACGCACCAACCGGGATTTGAACCCAGGACCTTCTGGTTACAAGGTGAGTTCGCATACCATTAAGCCACTGGGACCCGATCCAATGGCCCATGATTTCTAACTTCTGCCAATTCACGACATAGCGCGACCCCTAGCCAATGTCTTCGGCGAGTATTTGTCCTCACGTCCGACCTGCTGCACTCTACTGGTCACGACTTCTCACTAGAACCTCAGGTAACTACCCACTCGAATAAGGCAAGTTGCTAATGAGCATCCCATTGATATTCAAATGTTGGTTTGTAGGAATTTGATTGGTTACAGGATTTTCATCATGAGTATACATTATTTAGAGAACCATTGATAAAACTCACTAGCGACTTGCCCTATTCAGGTAGGTAGTTACCTGGGGTTCTAGTGAGAAGTCGTGACCAGTAGGGTGCAGCAGGTCGGGTGTGAGGACAAGTACTCGCCGAAGACATTGCCTAGCGGTTGTGCTATATCGTGAATTGGCAGAAGTTAGAATTCATGGGCCATTGGATCGGGTCCCAGAAGGTCCTGGGTTCGAATCCCGGTTGGTGCATACTGATGAAGAGTCCCAAACTCCCAGGTTTGGTTGGAAAACCAGGTTTTCCAATGGTTGTCTAACTAATGTCAGCTCATGATGAAAATCCTGTAATCAATCAAGTCCCTACAAACCAACACTTGAATATTATTGAAATGTCTTTTGACGTAATTGTCAGTTAGTTGGGTCATGGATACACAATACTAACCGTACTGTCAGTCTCTAATGTCCTACGTAATATTGCATAGTCTTTCTTGAGAAGCCTAGTGAAGATCAGAGGAGAATAGGCAGAAAACATGAATTTATAACATGTCAGAGAAGAAGTTTACTTATGCCATGAATAATAAGTCAGACGAAAGATTTTCAACAAGACATGAGACAAACAAAAAAGATTTGAGGAGAAACTGGTGTCAGGATAAGAGATAACTGATTTACTCCCAATCATCACAGACCTGTCGGTATTACAATATTCGTGACAGTGAATCAGTCCACACAAGTCTTGCAGTAGGAATGGTTATACTACTTTCCATTAAAACTTATATGAATCAGCAATGATAGGCGTGCCTCGAGTCTTTATCACCCTCATTCAAGTCCTATATGACAGTGACACGTGTCAGGTGTTCCACAACGGAAAACACACCATTCGAAGTGCATACAGTGGTAAGATAAGGCTGGCTGCCTATTATCACCAATGATATTCTTATTTGTGGTGGAATGGATTATGTGTCAGACTGTGGGAAGCGAGATGAGAGGAATACGCTAGACCATAAATTATAAAACTCTAGAAGACCTGAATTTCACAGTTGATTAATGTTTAATATCACACAAGCTCGAAGACTTGCAGAAAAGCAAAAAACTGGCAGAATAGTCAGGCAGCGAAGACAGGACTACAGGTGGACATAGAGAAGGCGGATGTAATGAAGACAACCAACCAACAACAACCAACAAGCACCAATCACCATCAGCGGGAGAGATTTAACAGAGGTTACTTCCTTCGCTTACCCAGCTAGTAAGCGTGTTTTCAACCAAAGCCACTCGGAACAGGTGAAGATGTCTAAGTTAGCCGAAATCGGAAAGGCAAGATATACCTTCATCAACCTGAGACCGGTTTGGAAATCTTCTGCACACAGTCAGCGCCATGAACAAAATTCGGATTACCAACACGAATGTGAAGTCAGTAAGTTCTTCTATATGGGTCAGAAACGTGTACTGCATGTCAAGAAAAGCAGATTTTTATCTACATCTGACATATTCGCCCGCTGCATACTGAAGATCAAATGACCAACTAGAAAGAATTAGCAACAAGAAATTCTGAAAACAAACCAACCAAGAGCCGATTACTCAACAAATATGTAGGAGAAATTTGGAGATAGGTTGGTCTCACACCACTGAGGAGGCCGTCGAATGACATCGCGCAATGAAGACCGTCACTCGAGTGGAATCCCAATGGGAAGCGAGGAGTGGGTCGTCGGTGCGACAGTGATATGGAGGAGATAGTGTGAGGAGGAGACGAGAAATTACGGACAGTCGTGGAGTCAACCAGTCGAAGATGATATCAGAAAATAGAAGGCCTAAGTTCTACCCGGAATCCAAGGGAACATTAAAATAATAATAATCAATATAGGTCCTCTAAAATTCTCCTGTTTCACTTGGTTTCAGTGTCCAGTATTTCCTGAAGACAGATGCATTCCAACACACAAAATGTGCAACGCATACATCAGGAAAGCGAGTAATTAGAAAGTTTAGTTTATAGTCAAGATGACAAAAAAATTCTTTCCACCTGTTTTCTAAAAAAAAACTGCCAAACCAATTTCTTTTTCTTTTTGTGGTATGTTAGTTTAGTCAGAAGGGAATAACACAAACATTAAACCTAAAACAAAACAACACGGATGGTTACTTCGATTTTACGCTTCATAAATCCACATATCCACACACAAACACACACATATAGAGAAGAAAGCATGGTTGAACGCCCACCTACGGATTACTACACCAGACATTACATCATCAATCAAAAGTGTTACATCCGAAAATATTTATTGCCTAATCTATTATATAGGAATAATCATCAGACAATGGGTGAAATGTCAGTCAGTCAGCCAGTCATTCAGTTAGTCTGGTGGCAAATTTTACTTAATATTCGACTAAAGTTAGAAGAATTATATAACAGTAACTGGAAACAGAAGTGAATACGTGATCTACATTTCTGATGCCTGCTGAATCATATATATATATATTGATAGGAATATAGACTTACCAAGAACTATTAACAAGTATATTATTAGCCTGTAGAAGAATTTAGTTAGGGTATTCAGACTTATTATTATTATTGTTTCCTTTAATTCCCAGAGGAATATGGGGATTCAGCCACACGTCCCCACTGTGTTCGGTTCTCAACCAAAGTTTTCATCTGGTTCCCCATCTGCCCACATGCTTTCATCTCCTCTTCACGTAACCTCACACTCCCATTGATGACCAACTCCAGCTATGTTCCGGCGAGCGATGCTACTCACTTGATTGATGGTTTGTTTTCTCAGAGTATGCCCAGCCAATCCACCTCCATTTCTTCCTGTAGAATTGCTGCATAATCGGTTTCTGCTTCGTCGGTTCGCTCCCAGAGATCCTTGTTGCTGGTCTTTTCTGGCCGATCTGATCTTGAGTATTGAGCAAAGACAGCTGTTGACAAAGGTATGCAGTTTGTTTGAGATGCTCTTCATGACGCACTGGCCAAGTTTCTGATCCATAAAGTAGCACTGACTTCACATTGGAGTTGAAAATCCGGATCTTATTTTTCATGCTGAGGGCTATTGATCTCCACATAGACTGGAGAGTAATGAAAGCTTCCTTGCTTTCCCGATCCTCACTGCTTTGAAATCCTCGTCAATTCAGTCCGCCCGTAGATGAAACGATGCCTCCCAGGTCGGTAGGTAGGTAGGTGAAGGGGGTTGTTTCTTTCAGATTTCTCCCATTTATGCTGATTGTTGTCAGTTGCTGTTGCTGTTGGCCAGGAATCTTCATCACCATCTCTGTTTTTCTCTATGTTCATCTGAAGTAACTCCTATCCTTGATGCTTCTTCTGCCAACTTGTTGCTTTTCACTTGCATATCTTCCATTTTGTGGGAAATCAGACATATATCATCGGCGAAGTCCAGATCATCCATTTTATCCGTGTCCTCTCGTTGCCTGCTTTCTGTCGCATTCAGATTAAGTAGCATGTATCCATTCTAAATATGTTCGCACGCATCAGTTGATGAGTGAACTCAGTAATTCCGTCTGGTTTACTTGTTCGTCCTAAGCCCAGAAAAAGATGGAAGGTCGCAATCAGACCTAGTGTTCCTACTGCGTAAAATCAACCTAATGACTACAGAATTTTGCCAACGGAAGGACCTGCGTTCAAAATCCAGTGGATGTCTTTTTCCAATAAGTTTCAAACTACGATGAAGCGTCTTTCCAGTACTCCTTGGTGGCTACCAATGGTTCTCTAACTGATATCAATGCGAGATCAAACGTAAAACAAATCAAATCTAAAAAAACTAACTGCCTTAAAAGTTCATCTGGTGCTCATTGATAACAGGACGAAGTCATCTGGACTTCCAGTGAGAATTCGTGATCGGTGGGGTCCACCCAGTCGGCAATGATTTTTTTTATTACAGCTTGATGCCACACCGTATTTTCAGTACAAGTATGGAATTCTCAGCATGGATATCGGTAGCCCAAAGTTTGCAGGCTGACCATAGATATCGGGTGTACGTCGGCAGGGGATCAAAACCCGGACCATGTGCATGGTTGGCGAGATTCCTAACCACTGTACCACCGACGCACATTGGCTGGTGCCAGCTGCACCAAAATAACGAAATGGTAGAAGTAAGAATTCATGGAACGGTAAATGAGTCGAAGCCTGTTGACTGAATCGTCTACGAGCTTTCCTTGTAACCGGAAGGTCCTGGGTCCTAACTCCAGTGAGTGCGTACATCCAATGAGTCCCAAACTAGAGTGAAACAGATGTCCAGTAATCATCAGTTCCCAGTTGTTGTCTAAGCAATATCAGTGCGTGTTTAAAGTTGCAAAAGAGAGATGGAATGAGGCGGACTGGTAAAAGTCCTCAAGAAGTCAGTCAGTCATTGTTTGTTCTTTCAATGAAATCAAATTTCAGCGTGGGAACATGGAGTGTCCACACAATTTTCGAAGGTAGGGGTGACAGCTAAGATCATTCATGTGAAAAGAAGATAACTTATGTGTAATGACATACAAACTTGGAGATCTACAAGCGAAAACTGACGAGCTGCCAGAAGTAGCTGTGAAGACAGGACTGTTAGTCAACATAGAGAACACAAAAGTGATAAAATGCCCTACCTATCAACAAGGATCAGCAGTCACTACCAGAGGGAGAAATCTTTTAGTTATGTAGGCCGCATCACTTCAACCACAGACGGTGACACAGATGCATATGTCAAAGTTAGGCGGGATAGGTAAAACAAAAAAAGTGTTCATCGACCTGAGATTGGTAAGGAAATCTGCTGCCAGCAGCATAAACAACAAAATTCGGATCTTCAACACAGATGTCAAGCCAATTCCCTTCTCTGTTCCAAAGACTTACTGCATCACAAAAGTATTTTCAACAGGCTAAAAACTTTTAATCAACAGCAGCCTTCACTGCATACTGAGGACCACATCATCAACCAGAAGGGATAAATAAAAAGGAACTATAGCAAAGAAGCCGCCAAGAGCTTATTCCCCTAAGAACATGTAGAAGAAGATTTAGATGGATTGGACACACGTCACTGAGAGGCTCGTTGGATGACAACGCATCCCGGACTCTGGAGTGTACTCCTAGTCAGGCGTAGGTATGAAGGAATATCGTTTGAGAAGCAGAAGAGGGATTAAGACCAGTCGTCAAACTACCTACAAGAAACTGCTAAAAGGGCTGATTTTACACTTGGAACCCAAAAGGATTGTAGATATAAATCAATTATGAAGTGTGCACACTTATATGAAAGCTTGAGATCAGTCTTTGCCTGAGTGATTTAGCTGGGTGTTATTGACCCAACTACAAATGGAACAGAAGGTTTCAAGCTTTGAATGTTCAGTATAGGTGTTGTTAGTTTTCAAGAATGGGGTTACTAGTTGCTTTAAATCCACCCTTCCTTCTCTTCAGAGCTTATCACTGGCTTGAAATTTTATCATCCTTTGTGTTTGGTTAGCATTCTACTATTGTCTTACCTACGTGTAATACTCACCAAAGAGAAACGCGAGTATTTACACATCCTGTTTTCCTAGTCTCAAGTTTCGTAGACCATTTTATCGATCTCTATGATTCTCTAAATTACAATGTAATCATTCAGACATTCATTTGTCTTACAAAATGTTACATGGACGATTCCAGTGGAAAGTTATGCAGACTAAGTGATATTCATTTGGTTGCCCCAGACGTTTTTGTCTGAAGTTTATTTTACTATGAAGTCTGGCCTATCATTGTCAAGCAGCCAAAACAAATTGTAAGGCGAATCTGGAGATTGAACGAGTAAATAGGTCACTTTATTTTTGGTATACCAATTCTCTAGACTGTTTAATCCCATAATATTTTTTCTTTATTTTATTCTGTGACGTGTGCTACTGACAAAATTTATGAGTAGTATAAAAGGAGACGTTCATCCACATAAAATTATCAAATGGTGGAGGGATAGATTCGAAGTCTAAGAGAGCGAATGAACCACTGTTGTGGCGAAACCATGGAAGACACGAAAAGAAGACAGAGAAACAGGATACGAAGGGCAGAAATAGCAAGAACAACACCACGAAAGATCTGTGCAGATGGTAGTTTTCATATCAGGTATACATAATTTCTTTATATAGAAATCTCAAATTCTTAATAAACATTCCGTCATGAAGTCTTTTGTCTTCTACAGTTGCATTTGATGTCGTTGTCTTGGGACAATGAAGATTCTGTGGCCTACCGCTTTCCAAAAGGAGACATCAGTGGATTCTTGAAGGACTTCGGTACTGTCGCTGAGTTGATGGACGTTAGGGATCTGACGTCGTAGGCAGTGGTACTGAAGACGCCACTGAGAGGTTGAACACAAGCGGCTCTTGACAGTATGAAGCGGTCAGGTAACAAAGGCAACTGGAAATTATTGGTTGAACGACTAGTTGTGGACTTTGTTGGACTGATGGGCATTAATATATGTGTAAAACTTGGGCACTGTAGTAGTATATAATTCTATATTAATTTGTTTATTAGATATATCACACATTGAAACAGTATTATTTACTGGATGACCTTTCGAATATGTGTTATTTCTCTCCTATAAAACCAGAAGTAGTGGAGGCCGTCGAGAGGGGGCTGTGTATTCCAAGCTGCGAGTGAATGGTCAAGAAGTAGTACGTTTATTAGATACAGGGGTGGCGGTTTCACTGTTATATAAGAATTTATGTCACAACTTCCATACATTCTTCTCATTTCGATTTGACACTAGTAACTAGTGTGATGTGTCTAGTCCTCTCTCTTTCGTGCAGACTGAATTCTATCAGTCAGGTTGTAATGTGGCCACCATTCTAGGTAGCTCGCCATCACGGTGTACATTGTTTGTGATGATATAAGATGTTTGGAGGCGGTCGGCAGGAAGTCTTGGACCTAGGTTTCGTGCTAGTTGGCACTCGTCAGCAAGGCGTATCTGCAACCTTGAAGGAGCTCATGTCGCTTCTGAGATTCAAACCTTCTTCGAACATTCGAACATTCTTCTCATTTTCAGATGAATCCACTTGATGTGTTTGTGTGTAATAATATTGTTCGTATTTCATGAATACATTACCAAATCGTTCTGCGATAAACTGCAACTTTAAATAATGCTATCCAAATAGTATTATTGGTAAAATTAGCACCAGTTCACTTCATCATTTCTGTCATTCTTTGAGTTCTGAGTCGAGGTTTCAGCAGCACTGTTGTGGTTTCTGCGGGTTGGCGTTCCCGGGGTTACTCTCCATGTTTCCTTTTTTCTGGGCTAACAGCTAAAGAGTAAACTAAGTAAGGTTTGGGTGGGTATCAGTCAAGAATTAAAACTGGACCTTCTGCACAACTTGTGATCATTATCACTTTGGTGTGCCAACGATTTACTCGAGTGAGTAGGTGAAGATGATACAGAAGATTGCTTGAGAATCTTATCAATCTCCAAACTATTATTGTACACCACCAGTTCTGTCTTTAAGAAAGCATACCGCTTATATGAATCACAAGAATAATATCACAACAGATTTCAGATATGCTGAGATGATAGCCTTCCGCAAAATTAAGCCTTCCACTCTGTGTACAGAAAACTGTTTATTGTTACACTAAATTAGGTAGTCTTTATTTGAACTAGTTATCCCGAGTAGTGTTAATTATGATTCTCCTCATTCTTAAATCCCTTAATACCTTATTTATTTTCACTAACCTTGCCCTTATTTCATTAAAATTCGATTTCATAAAAAGACAATTGCAAAGAAGAAAAAATTCTTTTCAACGAAGTCATCATCTAGGCTGCACATTCGTGTATTTATATCAAGTGGATGGGAAAGTTCCAGAATAATTTCCGGCTAAGGGTCAAATTAATAAAAAAATTACAATTAGGAATTAGAATGCCATAATGAACAGGGGGACGGATAAAACTCAAACAAAGTAGCAATATTATAACTAAGAAGATTGAAATTGTGCAATTGCGGGTTAGAAATGTAGAAATAACAAAATAGACAGGATGCTTGGATAAAAAACTGATGTGACGAATAATTGTTTATACAATCAGGGATTAAATATGTAGAAATAGTAAAATGACAAAATAAACAGGAAGTGTGGAAATGAAAATATGGTAGTGTAGACAGGGATTAAGAAAAACTTGAAATAATATGAGTAAACAGGAAGCTTAGATGAGAAAGGCGATGGGATCGCCATTACCTCTTTATGATGACCGTGGCAGGGAGAAGGGTTGAACGTATTTCTTTTGGATACAAAGCGTGGGTTTGAGCTTTTGGATAGCTAGCGCCTCAGCTATGCCCAAATATCTTGATTTCACTCCCTTTGATAGGTTTGATTGAATCTTGTATATTACTTTGAAGGATTTTTCGAAAGGCGCTGAATTTCCTGAGTTGACCAGATGTTCTGTCACTGAACTATATACACGTTTTCGGTCTGGGTAGTGTTTGCGAGCGCGTTTTCCAAGTTGGTGCATGGTTTGGCCGATGTACTCAGCTCGCTGAGAGCAAGTAAACTGGAATATGCACGTTGAGGTGGCCCAATGCGACAGCTTGTCTTTCACGTTCTGGCTGGACGTCAGTCGTAGGCTCGCGACGAAGTATGTTTTCCTCGGTGATTTGGAGAGGCATTTACGAAGGATTTCTGCTTCAATATCATCTTTGAATTCTAGATTAATCAGAAGTATTTTTCTTTAGAACGGATTGGACTTGTTCTGAAGTCTTCTTAGATTTGAGATCCTTGTCAATGAACCTAGGAGGGAAAACGTTTTCCATAAGGGCTTTTTGGAGATTACACAGTTCTTCTTCAATCACTTCCTCGCTGCACATCTTCCGAATCCACGAAAAAGAGTGCATATCAGGTTCCCTTTTCTGCTTAGGGGCACGAAGCTTTGAAAGTTGATAAATTGTCCATTCCATGTAGGCTTTTTGTATATGGACGTTTTCAGAGAGTTGTTGGCGTTTCTTGTCAGATGGACGTCGAGGAAGTGGAACATTCCGTTGGATTCAGCCTCAAGTATAAAGTCTATGTTTGGGTGGGCGTTATTGAAGATTTGAAGTAGGTTTTTTAAATCACAATTCTTATCACAAATAATAAAAGTACCATCGATGTATCTCTTGTAGAAGTGGAGGTTGTTCTTAGTTGATAATAAGGGGTTGTTTTCTAAGCTAAAATTTGATTTATAAATAGGTGTGTATTGCACAAATACGCCACTTCATTTTTTAAGATAAACTCCATCTCTTAAAAATGTTATCCAAATAATAACAATAGTAATATTGATAAACGTAGCACTAGAATTCTTAATAGAGCAGGAATTAAGGTAACATTTAAACCTACAAACTCACTCACGGATAAGTTGTGTAGGTTTGGGACCCTGATGAACCAATTGGACAAAATAATGTTATCCATAAAATACCTTATTAGATAGCTTTATTTCAAATATCACACAGGGATGATGCAGTATTAACAACTGGATGACAAGGAATCAAGCATATCACTTTAGTCACATGGCTTCACAATTTGTCTTATACACAGTTTTTTCCTTGTTGCCACTTTCCACATCTCTGGCATAGGAGTTGCATCATTCCAACTGCACGTGTGTGGTGTTGAATCGATAAACAAAGCGTCAGTGCATAACTTCTCTCTCTCCTTACACCTAACTACTTTACTTCCTAATACTCCTACCCTATCGCTTTGTGAATACATGCAAGTGAGTGCCGTTCAATGGCTGAGCTTTTTTCTAGGTTATTTAAGTTACCAGGCTCAATTATTCTAGGTCAAGCTAAATTTTTTTTGTTCCAGTTATCTAGTTGAACCCGACCTCACAGTCATCACAAGGTATTTGGTAAATTATATTATTTCTCTTAGTTGGATCTATTGGGTCCTTAAGCTGACAAAGTTTACCTCCGAGTGAGTTGATTGGTTGGTTTAAAACCCCCCTACGTAAGTATTATGACGTTCCTTGTCTCTACGGCAGAACTACAAACGCTCTAAATTCTATATTATTTTCGTCATTTCTATTGATAATCCTATTTTTTTATGATTCTTCATATATTCCTGAATGAATTCCGGTGTTGTCGGTGCGTTATTCCCTAGTAATATATATAAAATATAAATAAAATTAAAATATAAATAAAATTAAAACAAAATTAACCAGAGGAATTTGTCCACATTTACGATATAAAGTCAAAAATATTCGAAGCACGAATTGAGATAATTAAATATAATAATAACAATAATAACAGTGAGGTTGTTTCAAACGGTATTGTCGATTCAGTTTGGAAACTTTAACATGTTATAGATTATTGGATCTAATGTTCTGTTGATATAGCAGCATGGTGAGGGGAAATACAAAATTAACAGTTATAACACAGCTTAAATGATGTCCACACTTATGAAAAAAAAATAAACAAAACAAAAAATTGAGAGGATTATAAATATAAGAAATACAATAACAATAAAGTTTGATGCTTTAAGGGTGGAGGAAATGGTTTATTTAGTGGTGCAAAGAAGGTTAGTTAGTTCATGCCTGACACTATTTTCATCACATAAAGTACGTGCCGTCAAATATGGTATAATGGAATTTTTATACTTAGACGTACGTGCATAAAGTCTTCTGAAAAGACTTCTTGTTTTACCTGAGGAGACACAAGGCTGGAGCTGTGGGTAGAGTGGATGCTCAGAGTCTGACAAAATTCCTTTAGCGAATTTGTTACATGAAATCAAGTGCCTATCAATAATAATGTCAACGATATGGCCCAATGGGATACCACTCGACCTACTCACTGACAGTCTTCAGAGTTCTATGAAGTATGACATAGTCTTTTTTAAGCAATCCAGGAAAGAATAAGGGTGAACAGTAAAGAAGAATAGGTAAAGCACTCAGGCATAACTCAACCACTCCTCTTACAGTATGCGCTGAAGATGTTTCCTAGTAGGACAATGAAAACTTCGCGGATAAACCATCCAGCTGAGAGAACTACTACAACTACATCAAAATATTGAATCAGCCCAGCCATCTCATCCACATATTATTACTCAGTAACAAAAATCACCATAGGTGAGCTCAAACCTTTCGTGATTCAAAATTAATTTTCAGGTAGACAGATATGAATTTTTTGTTTTGGTAAACAATTTTTATTTCATCTATATCACTGACCAAATAAAAAAGGGAAATTTAATCAATTTATTTGAGAAATATTTTTTTTATGATTATTGTAGCGCTCGCTATACAGGTGGTAAATAAAACCCATGAGGAACATATATATTATTTTCATCACATATGCATATATATATATATTCAATGAATAAATTGAACACTTTTCGACTGTTGATTGTATTTTTCCCGCCTTTTCTTCTACGAGCGTTAGTTAATCAATTCCGATTAGAATTTATCTCACTTTTCTATATATTTTTCTCTCCTACGTGTATATTTCAGTCCATATGCTCAATTGCAACAAAGCATATTGTTCATTCTGTATAATGTATAATTTATAATTGACGGGGTGCCACCGACAATTATACATCTCATCCAACAGCTGTACGACAATGCTGCATGCCAAGTAATCCACAACGGGAAACTTATGGAATCCTTCGAAATGAGGACAGGAGTATGATAAGCTGGCTGCCTACTATCGCCAATGATTTTCCTGATTGCAGCAGATTGGATAATGCGACAAACAGTGGGCAATGAGGAAACAGGCATGAAATGGACTCACACAAAACACTTGGAGGATCTGGACTTCGCCGATGATATATGTCTGATTTCCCACAAACTGGAAGATATGCAAGCGAAAAGCAACAAGTCGGCAGAAGAAGCATCAAAGATAGGACTTCAGGTGAACATAGAGAAAACAGAGGTGATGAAGATTCCTGGCCAACACCAACAGCAGCAACAACAACAACAGACAACAATCAGCATAAATGGAAGGAACCTGAAAGAAACAACCTCCTTTACTTACCTGGGAAGCATCGTTTCAACTACAGGCGGAACTGACGAGGATATCAAAGCAAGGATCGGAAAAGCAAGACAAGCTTTCACTACTCTCAAGTCAGTGTGGAGGTCAACAGCACTCAGCATCAAAAATAACATCCAGATTTTCAACTCCAATGTGAAGTCAGTCGTGCTTCTCACTATACGGATCAGAGACTTGGCGCGTCATAAAGAGCATCTCAAACAAACTACGGACCTTCATTAACTAGTTGTCTTCTCTCAATACTCAAGATCTGATGGCCAGAAATCTCTGGGAGTGAACCAACCAGGAACCGATTGTGAAACAAATAAGCAGGAAGAAATGGAGATGGATTGGCCATACTCTGAGGAAACAATGCATCAAGTGACATCACTAGACAAGCCATTGCTCGAGTGGAACCCGAATGGGAAGCGGCGAGTTGGTCGTCATGCAAGGGTTACTTGGAGGAGGTCATGTGGAGTGGAGATGAAAACGTGTGGGCAGACATGGAGCCAGGTGAAGACTCTAGCAGAGAACCGAACGCAATGGAGACGCACGGCTGAAGCCCTATGTTCCTCTAGGAATTAAAGGAAACAATAATAATATTGTTCATTCGATGCGTACCCTATCTAAAAAGTTGAAGAATACTATCCTATATGGTTACAGAAAGGTATAAATGGTTGTTTAAGTAGTGCGATAACTGAACACCTTGTGAAAACACTTGCCACTTTATATCAAAAACGTCCTCCTTCAAAATAATCTAAGAAGTGAAGAGCAACCTACTAAAGACAATACGCTTTCTCCTCGTTTGTATTGCTGAAGCTGTAGTCATTCAGATAAACAGGAGCCTGGCATGCACAAGAATATTTGTCTCATTACGTAATCTTAGCACACTTAATCAACTCCTCCCTGAACTATTTGTCTTGTCTTTTGATTACTTTTTAACCATTTGTTCATACAATGGATAATGCCGGAAAGTTTAACAGATATCTGAATAGTGGAGCGCACTCTACTAGCTAATCTTGCAGATAACTACATTTCTACTTAACCTTGAATCTTTACCCAGCTAGCCGAAGACGGAAGAGTCCAACAATGAATTAAGAACGTGCTCGTCTCATTCTGGCAAAGCCAAACCTTAAGCACCACTAACAATCAATCAGCGAATGACCTTGAACACACCAATCACGTAAAAGAAGCATTTTTGGATATGGAATAAATATATTTATGAAAAAATGCATCAAAACTGTATAAAACTGTTATTTAGGATACCTTTCTCTCACATGTGGTAAAATCATCTTACAGTTTAGCGTAGGAGTATCAGCTGAAACGTTATGACACACCCTTGACATATATTCATATAAATGACTGTAAATGACATCCTTTTGCCATCCATTAGTGGCCCCAATCCAACGTTTTAACCTTCCTCAAAAGCCTTCCATAGAACTGGTTTGAGTCTCTGCAATGCAGTCCACGAAAACCGACGCTTTCAATGTGAAACGGCCACTGTACGTCTGTTGCACAGTGGTAGAAAGCTCGCCAAACACGTATATAGTTCGGGGTCACTCACTCTTTTACTCCGCTAAGCCAGAAATTAGACTGGTAAAGACGGGAGGTTGAACATGAGGCTAGCAGTCACATCCTGTAAAAATAAACATCAACGCTACTGGAACTTCAAGACTCTGGCTTGAAGCCCTATGGAATGTGAAGGAATAAAAAAATGCCATGCACAGAATCATTAGAATGGTTGACTCTGTGGTGAATATATTCAAGGGATGACAAGGAGTTATAACCTTCCCACTCATCTGTGTGTATTATAGATCCTTGTTTCACCAGTCGAGTGATAATAAGTATTAAGGTACTTGACTTTCTATCTGCTATCCTCTCGACTAGTCCTTTCTAAAGAGAGGTACTATAAAAGCCAATCACCCAAACATTGTTTACTCTTTCACGACCATGGTTGTATTTTTTCTTCAGTAAGACACTTTCATCCACATGTGTAATGACACCTTCTCCTACCAATAAGAAAGTAAGCCTATCCCTTTTCCAAGATGCAATACCCCTGCCATGTTGGTACCACTGAACTGTTGGTAGGAGACTATTTTGAGTTTCAGTAGCTGCACTTGTCACAGGCTGTTTTAGAACCCTGTAACTACAAAAATACAAAATCTGGGCTAAGTACCAGCGGGACCTGAGAAAAAAAATGTTCCTACGAAATATTAGAATTATCAGCTTAGCTTCCCTGACACTAACTTGTCTCAAACAAATTACAAGACAATGAATATATCTATCCATCGACCTTCTGGAGCTTTTTATACTACTAGTGTCTCTACATGAACAAATCCATCCACTGAAGTATACGCTGAAGATGTCACCTAGTAGGGTGATGAAAGCTTTGCAAATTAACCATCCAGCTCAGAGAACACAACCACATCAAATCCCTTCCCTTCTAAGCAATACCACATCCAAGCAATACTATAAAACCTTATCCTCACTAAATTGCAAACGCAACTGCATTAGAACAGGCATTTAATTTTAATCAAGTGCAGTAGAAGCTCCAACCGACAAGGGTGAAACTCACTGGAACATCCAGGGTTGATGATGTGATCGCACTCCATCGGTAGTCAGTCTTGCTTAAAATTTAACTTGGCCCTCATTCTTATTCAATATGTGATTAGGACTGAGAAGAGACGGTCTAGGTGGGTAGTCATCGGGATGATAAGTAAGGTAAGGTGCATATCCATATGGAATCTGTACATTACCCATGAAATGATACATTGGTTAGCAGCTGACTGGCACTAGCACTAGCAGTTCATGAGCCACTAGTTTGAAACTTATTCTCACCTGGATTTTCGCTTCACATTCAATCATTATCTATCACTATCACCGATGATATGCCTGATTCAAGTGAATTGGATCAGGTGGTAGACTGTAAAGAGCAGGAAGACAGGAATACGTTGAAGGAACAAGAAGACCTTGAAAGATTCGAACTTTGTGGATGATTTATGTTTAATATCACACCAAATGGAAGACTTACAGTGTAACAACAGAAGACAAGGGCCAGGCAACAGATCGTTTATTAAGGAAATCAAAGCATATTTATATATTTTCATGTACATTTTTATGGATAGTTAAGGAAACAAACGCAGTCTTCTGATTGGTTGCTTCTCACTTAAAGTTAATCTTTCATCTCTTTATGAATATATATGTATATATTAAAGCCAGGGCTATTTCTTGTATACTCATTGTTGATTGTCACATATCTGTATATAGTGTTAAGAAATACTGACAGTTTCTACATCTCAAAGTGCCATACATTTTACTAGATTGATATGAAACCAAGTTACCTGAAGGATCAAGTCTTACCTGAATGGATCTTTGGAGTTAGTGGGCCTCAGAGAACATGAATTACTGTATTATATAAAAAGTGTCACAGAAGAACACGATTTTATCTATATTTAGTTTCCTGGATCTCAAGGTTTCTTTCATTTGTGCACTCTCACACAGCGATTCTCCTAGAACTCCATTATGGATAAAATTTTATTTTGATAAATCGCACAGTATTTTTGATTGAACACTAGTCAGTAACTAGTATGATGTGTCTAGTCCTATCTTCGGTGCAGACTGAATTCTATCAGTCATGTTTGCAATGTGGCCACCATGCTAGGTGGCTCGCCATTACGGTGCACTGTAAATTGCTGGTATTAGATGGTTGGAGGCAATCGGCAGGAAGCCTTGGACCTTGGACTGCTACACTGGGTGACGCGGGTTCGAATCTCAGAAGGGACATCAGTTCCTTCAAGGTTGCAGATACGCCTTGCTGATGAGTGCCAACTAGCACGAAACCTGGGTGCAAGGCTTCCTGCCGATTGC